>JAJHUR010098673.1:3106-40754 GCA_027495735.1 Lutjanus campechanus | reverse complement strand
AAAATCTGTAGCACTACACATGCCAGTATATAATAAATAATATAATATATGTCATGCCTAAGACATATATAAAACAGCCTAGAGTTGGCTCCATATTACCCTCATCATTAAAACAATCTTGTTATCAAGATGAGAACAATAATAACACCTGAACACAATAACTCCTACCTTTGACCCTTTAACTCAGGAACACCGGGGTTACTATGAGAGAAATCCCTCTACTGTACCAGGGTGGTCAGGTGTGCAGTGGGTACACAGAGTAGGTAAACAACCATCCAGTGTTGATAACAAATTGAGACGACCCTTTGATGGGACAAATAATCAGTGTTCAAGGTCAGACAACAAATTAAACTAATCCATCAGAAATACAACATCCAGAATACACAGTAGTTCTTCAAAGGGTTTTCAGTTGATGAACTTGAAATATAAAAAAAACAACCCTGTGAATTTTCTGCAGGTGTGCTGAACCAAAATAGACCTTTAGGCACTTCAGCGTACCCAAATAAGGACTTTGATCTAAAAAGTGATTTCTTTGCACAAAATATTACATATTCAGAATCAGATCTGATCCCCATTAATTGATCTTAATGTGTATGTGTTCTTGTCCTTTTAGGTGGTGCGTGCAGCTGAGGAGGCGGCGTCCACCCTGGCAGGCTCCATCCACCCCGAGCAGTGCATCAAGGTGCTGTGCCCTATCGTGCAGACAGCCGACTACCCCATCAACCTGGCGGCCATCAAGATGCAAACCAAAGTCATTGAACGCATCGCCAAGGACTCCTTACTGCAGCTGCTGCCGGACATCATCCCTGGACTCCTGCAGGTCTGCGTCTGACGCTAAAACGTTACAAGCTGTTAATTCAGGCACTGCAAGAGTTTTCAGAGAACTTTCTACTTGGATTGTCAGATTTGCACATTTTAAACAGGGTACCTGCAGGGTCTTAAAAGTATTGAATTTAAAAAGTCTTTTTAAAGTCTTAATTTTTTCTTGTCATTTTGTAGGATTATATAAATACCGTAACATCATAAACATCTATCAAATGCATGTGTTTAAGGGTAATTTTTTACATGCTGCAGCTTCACCCTTGCTCTGCATCAAGGCAGCTCCTCCACACACACACACACACACACACACACACACAAACAGAGTGAAGTTGGCATTAAATTTCAGTTCTAAGTGGTATCAAAAAGGTCTTAAAAAGTCTTCAGTTTAACTTGGAGGTATGCTGTTTAATGGATTACATTATATTCAATTTAGTTGTGTTAATTGCTCAAAAAAACCTGAAACTGTTTTTTTTTTTCTTTAGTTCTGATTAGACATTCAAAGCCCCAAAATCTGATAAAACTTGAAAGAATGATAAACAAAAACACGCTTAGGAACGTTAAGAAATTTTAATAAATATTGATCACTAGACAACAGTTTTAAATGCTGGTCCAAATTTGTAAGGATTAAATCGCGTCAGAGCAGGCAGACAGACAGAGCAGAAACATCCCCGTCTGCTCCAGCAAGGCATATTTGGACAATGTTCATATTTGGACAGTGGGAAATTATTTGCCTTATTTGTCCCTGGAAATGTTTGCGTGTACTCTGCACTCTCTGCGACTCCTCCCACGTTCCTGCTGACCCCTCATTAGTGTGTATGTGTGTGCATGTTTGTGTGCGTGCGGTGCCTGATGCTGCCTTGTCTCTCCGCAGGGCTATGACAACACAGAGAGCAGCGTTCGCAAGGCCAGCGTGTTCTGTCTGGTGGCTATCTACTCTGTGATTGGCGAGGATCTCAAACCCCACCTGGCACAGCTCACGGGCAGCAAGGTACTGACTTCTGCGCCAAGTCTTTGCATTCACCCCCCCACCCCCCACGCACACACACACACACACACACACACATACTTCTTCAACAGACGCAGAACCTTATCATGTTCCCATGTTGTTATTTCTGAGCTGGTTTCAACCGGTTGTTTAATTATAAAGCATGGGGTCATAGTTGCCCTACTTCCAATACATGTGTCCTTGGGTTATGTAAGGGTTGAGGTCTGAGGGTCATGTCCACCTGAGTGGAGGGACCCCCCCACTTATGATCACATCTGATAAAATGTGTTTGAGAGCATGTGATGAAGAGATCACCTGTTTGATCTTCATCTTTTTGGCAAAGAATTTTAGGACATCACAGCAACATCTTCTGTCCGTGCATTAGACATGGTCCTGTGTTTTCTGGTCTACTGAAGAATATTTCCTCAGAATTTAGAGAAATTAACCAGCTTTGTAATGGCTGCAATTCTGGATTAATTTGGTCACTTTGGAGCTATCTTTATTGTAAAGACAGCTATGATGAGCCTCTGCTTAGGAAGTGCTACAGAAAGTGTGTTGGTTCATTGCTAAAATCTCTGATGCTTCAACAGTTCCAGCAAATTTTTAGCATGCAGCGTTTGAGGCATTATTAGTCATTCCTTCCCAATATTAAATAGTTTAATCTTGCTTATCCATTTTTATTCCTTTTGTAGCAGTTTACTATTACTGTAACATATTTTTGTTGGTGAACTTAAGCTCAAGACTTATTCCAATATTGCCGTGATTGAATCTTTGTCTGAAAACCTTTGAAGAGATGGTCTAAATTAGTCAAGGTGAGATAAAATAGATCTTTCCATTAAGAAACTTTGTGGATGTTTTAATAGGGGTTTTTGTAAGGGTTTTAAACAGAATATGGTTACAATTGTGTAGAATTAACCAGGATTGCTGATATAACAGCATACTATTTGTCTTGTGACTCTTTAGTGCAATGAATTATCTACTGTATGTGTTTTCTGCTTTCCTGGCCTGTTAAAGCTGAGGTAGGTAGTTAATTTCTGGCATCATTGGGGAAAAAAATCTATAACAACCTTTTGGCATTCTGTAATTCAAGTGGCCTGAAAGAAAACAGGACTTCTGCACCTTCTCTTGTCTCCGTTTTCGGGCTTTAGAAAATCTAGCCCATGACAGGAGACTTTCACAGGTCGGAAAAATAACTGATTGTTGAGTCTCTTTCTTAGGTAGTCAAATAACTACGCTTTGGGTGTGCACATTTAATCATCTCATGATCCCCCAGATGTATCCTGTGACTCCTTGTGTGCTTCTTGACCATAGACTATATAATAAATAGTGGGCGGTGCTTCCAGGGCTGAAGAATGAAGCCAATGCCGAAGTGTTTCAAATCAACATTCTTTCATACGGCCAGCAGGGGGCAACTCCTCTCTTAATCACTACTTACTGTCTTTTTTTACTTTCCTTTTTTCTTTTTATTTACTTTACCTATATGAAGACTTGATAAGACTACTACTCAACATACATGATAACTCTTGTTTGCTTGCAGATGAAGTTACTGAACCTGTACATCAAACGGGCCCAGACGACCAACAGCAATAGCAGCAGTTCCTCGGACGTCTCCTCTCACAGTTAATGGAGGGAGGTTACATTGGAAGCCCTGTGGATCGACGGCACTGGAGGATTTTCCAAGGCCGCGCTTCTTTCAGACTTCTCCATCTCTGAGCTTCCCTTCCTTGTCATCAGAACTCCACTGCGCTTTTCCTCCCGTTTCGAGGAGATCCTCTCAGCAACCTATTTGTCGTTTCTTTCCACCTCCCCACCTTTGCTCTAAAAACTTTTGAATGTAACTGTGGATTTGGTTTTAGACCGGTGGGGAGTAAATCAACACAATTGGAGTTTGTGGATGTAGGAAATGCACTTTCTCCTCCTCCTCGGTTCCCACAACCTCCACGCCGCCTTTTGTCAACGGAAGCCTGTGTCTCCTTCAGCCCTCAGATTTGATAGAATGAGGAGTTCATACATGATGCGGTGAAATATTCATCATCAGAGTGGAGGGAATGTTATTGTGTGAGAGAAATTTCTGTCAAATTGACTGCAGTTTTGGGATGAAATGTCATTTGGCTGGCCCAGTGATGGTAATGAGCCCATAGGTTTTGGGATGAATTCTGGTTTGGCGAGCATAAAAACCAAATATTATAAGATAAAAAAAAGAGTACGGGAACAATGTGACAGAAAATAAGAAAGTACTGTATGAGCATTTTTAGTTGATAATTTAAGTTTATTGATCTTGATCATGGCTCATAGAAGCCTGTGTATCGATTGTAGTCTTTTTTTTATGCTAACTTCTAATTAAGAGTGGCTTAATGAATTGAGTTCCCCTTTCAAGAAAATGTTGTTACTCTGAACAAGGTAACAAGATGCCAAAAGATAACTTTTCAGCTACAGAATTGACAATCTGAATCAAATTTTGTGCAGATCTTTATTTATTAATGAACAGAAGATGAAATCGCTGTTAAACTGCACAACGAAAGTCTGAATTTGTCTTAAAATTCACAATCAGAAGAGAAAAGCTGAGCCTACAAAAAGTTTCATTGCCTGTATTTCCACACGTTTGGAAACTGTTGCCTGTCGGTTGCCAGTTTGTGGCATCTTAATCTGCAAACGTCTGCGGCTGCTGCTCAGTCGAGTGACTCTGTTCGAAGAGGAAGTCCTTTGTAAATACTGCAGATGTTTTCCCCACTTGCAGCTGGGAGAGAGACATGACCAGGCCTTATACACTTTACACACACAGAGACACACACGTTTGTTGACTGGGACTGCGGAGAGTGAATGGGATGTACAGCACTGTAACTCTCTGCTCTCAAAAAATGTGAATCTGCAGGAAAGCGGACCTTGGCAGCGTTCTCGACCTGTGATGATGCAAATACAGTATTAATGGTTCCCTCTGATCTCCTTCAGTTCCTTCTCACGTACAGTAACCACAGCTTCTGCAATAACCGCACAGTACATCCACAAATAATGGTATTTTGTACATACACTTTTTGACCACTGCTTCGCAAAATTTTACATAATATCAATGGGAAAAAAAAGAAAAGTGAACAGGTTTACGATCTCACTTTTTTGCACGTTAGCAAATTAGCTTGCATGTAACCTGCAGCACATGTCAACTCTGTGCTGTTTTCGAAGGGCCCGGGTTTTTTGGCTGTTAAAGTGCACTTGTAACATCACCAGACGACTCATCTCTGATTTAATGTTTCAGTAGACGAGGTCACATTAGCCGTGCTCGTATGGAAAAGGTACAAAATGGAGCGACTGTGACCAAAACCATGTGTTTGGTGTATTTAAGCTGGTAGAAGTATCCAGGCAGGGTACTGAGAGATCATACCTCTCTGCACGGCTGTGTTTTTTGTTTTATTATTTCAGTGTTAAGTTTGAGGTATCAAGAAGCTTTAAAATGTTGGGTTCCTCTTTAAGTTGACGGGTTCCTGCGGTGAGACCCCGAAGAGTTGATTTTTATTATTGGACATGATTTGGTTCACCATGGTACAGTTACTCTACTGTAGGAAGGGATCAGACTCATTTTGCCTTTTAAATTCTGTTATCTCATTTGCTAATTTCTAGCAAATTAAACATAATAATAATAAGTATTCCTAAATGTCACCTAGGGACAACAACCAAAGTCCTTGGAAGGACAATTTGGGGCTGTTTTGAGTGGTGTTTTCATTTCGAGAATCCACTTTGAATGGGCCAATTGTGGTTATTTAAGTAAATGAATGTACAGACTTTACATGTGTTATAATTAGCTTTTTAAGTATTGGTACTGAAGATGATTTCAGCAACATGCAGCCCTGTACACTCTGTAATATGCCTGTCTGCACTCTACCTTACTTTTCTCCTGGATTTCTTCAACACTTCCACACCATTAATCAGCCTAGTTTGGGTTTTATCGGGCCTCCTCCCAATTAAAGCAAATCTGCACACGGCATCCGGGAGAAGTTCACCAATCAGCTTCCGGTCGCTAGCATCTGTTATCACATTACTGGTCCTAGAAACAAACAAGATGGTATTCCTCGCAAACTGTTCACTATGCATGTTCTACAATACACTGTCTTTCTTTTGTCTCAATCGGTCATGTAATATTCATACCTGTATTTATATATTTTATTTTATCTTATTTTATTTTGTTCTCTCATGATAAACTGTACAGAAGGTTTTTTTTTGTTAACTTCCACCTGTGATAGATTTGCAACAATGTAAAGAAATTGTTTGCTCTAGAAATAAACAGAATAAGAACTGATCAGGATGGTTTCCTTTGTTATTCATCCCAGATTTCACACCTGTTAGCTAGTTGCTTAAAAGAATATCTTGGATTTTTTTAAAGTGAGCTTTTATGAGGTATTTACCTTTAGCTTTACCTTGCTGTCAGACAGCCTCTCCCGATGGGAAACCTTTTACAAGCCAAACATGGCTCTCTCTTTCTCTCTCAATCAGACTCCATTGGTGAAATCAGTCATTTTACCTCACATAAAACAGGAGTTGCTGGTCTACCGCTGCCTCGATCTGTTCATTTGTGTTAGTGTGTGACTTGGATGTTTGGATTCACTGAAGTCACACAATGACACAAACTAATTAAATCAAGGCAGCTGCAGACCAGAAAAACTCACATGTTCTGTGAGGAAAAATTGACATTTTTGCCAAAGAAGAGTGGCTGCTTTGGAGAGAATATTTGGCATGAATAACTTTAGTTTCCCATCAGAAAAGTCTGTCTGACAGCAAGGTAAAGTAATGAAAATATTCTGTATGTAGCATACACTTAAACCAGGGGTCTGCGAGCTTCAGCTCTTTCTTTCATTTATCATTGTTGTTGGCCTTAAGTGATTCTTACATTCTGCAATTGTAAAAATGTGTAGTCTATACACCGAATAAAAGAAAAGTTGTACAAAAACTTTTAATATTTTGTCAAGTACATCTAAGGCCCAGTGCCTTTTCATCTAAATTTTGCATGTGGCTAGTCTTAAGTCTCCTTATTCAAGCTATGGAAGCCATGTCCAAAGCCATGCAAATATATGTTTTGCAGCTGACCCTGTCCACAGCAGTACATTGCTTAGTTTCCTTCACCAGTACTCCTGCTGCTTCTCCAAACTGGGGGGGCGTGCCGACCACCATCTACTGCAGGTAATACACTGACTCTGGATAAGTACCTCATACAACCCCTCTTCAAATGATCCAAACTATCCCTTTAACCTTGTATTAGATTTAAACAGTCAATCACAGCTTGTGTGTCTACCCCATTTTCTTCCCCATGCAGGTTGAACCTTGTCCAGTGACTTCCACACGGGTACTGGCAGCGGTATCGCCCAGTTGTTCATCCATTTACGAGCACATGCATCCGAGCGCTGAGGTGTGCTTAGCTGCTCTGTATAAACATTAACCTGAGCAGACTGTCAGATCAGATGACCTGCTCCTAATCTCTGGTCCTTTTGAGGATACTCTGAAGAGACTGGACAGCAGCTGCTGAAGGGGTTTGAACTCAACACATCCTCGATTAGCTTGTGAGCACATGTTGAAATTAAACATGCATGTTGGGATTACACTACCTGGTGTAAAGCAAGATTTTTACTAGTAATGTCTTTCATTTAGCATCCAGACATCCCTCCATCACTGTTATTTTGTTAGCATATTAGCTGCCATAAAAGTTTGAACTACTGTCATTTGATTGTTTTGATTTGTGAAATTTGAAATATCACAGCCACACTGATACTTTTCTCAGACTTGTATCACACACAGATAATTATGTTTATTCCCATTCATCTGAATGCTACTTGCTCCTCTTTTTGTTCCTTCAAACCTGTGGCAGTTCTCATGTTTGTTTTCCAAAATTTTCTCCCCAAACACCATTAACTAAGTTTAAAGTCTAGCTTTAGGGCCATAGTGTTAGCAGTGTCAACAACTGGTCAAGTGAAGCTGCTATTAATGCATCAACCCAGCTAGACATTGGTGGTGGGAGGTGTGCCTGCACAGTCCGCCTCTCAAAGGTCATCCAAGGTATGCTAATGGGAGTCCTGATGACATCACCAGGACAATATAAGAGGCAGGCCATGAGGTCTGGCTGCAAACCTCTCTGATCTGAAATCTGAGGAAACCAGCAGGCGCTAAACTAGCTCCCGTCTGTCTCCACGTCTTCCCCTGCTGTGGTCCTGGGACACAAGAAGACACCGCACTGGAAAATATGCTGTTCTGCCATTCCCAGCCTGAGTCCTACCACCAGCACTCTGCTAGTTACATTAGGTAAAGCACAAGCCTTGCTGAGAAGCTTCAGAAACTTGTGGATTGCAGGCTATCAGTTGCAGTTATGCAGATTAAATCAAAGTGTCAGTGCAAAGCAGTGCTATTATGAGAGCAGTAGTTGTAGTTGTATTAAATTTATTTTTAAAATGTGCAGATTTGCAGTAATTCTGCCTCCAGGAGCACATTTAAGTATTTTTAAAAAAATCATTATTCACATTAAACCATGATGTGAAATTCAATTTTTAAAGAAGCATTGCATTCAAACTCCACATTTAGACTAAAAATATTGATGATTTCAACTACTTTTTTTTTCTCTTTTTCAAACTAATACACTTAAAATGAACTTAGCTAGATGAGTGACATTGTATTTTGTAAGATCAACCTCTTGCACCTTTGTCCTTATGATTAAATGATTAGATAAAAAAGAAGACAGGACAATCAACTTTATCCTCCCCCATACTCAGCCCCTCTTCTTTCCCTCTGGTCTCTTTCAGAGAGGCACTGGCACCTTTCTTGAAAAACGAAGAAGCGAGGCTTATGGCTGAAAATGGTGCCAGGAGGAGCCCATTCCAGTATATTCTGTGTGCATCCACCTCGCCGGCTGTGAAACAGCAGGAGGAGAGTCTCACATATCTCAACCAAGGTAGCTATCTGTCCTGCCAGTTGAATGTCCACATTGACTAAATGGACTGGAGCTCATTTTGTCACATGTAATCCCAGCAGCAGCAGGGTTAGATTAATACTGATGTAGAATTTGAAAGCCATTATACAGTAAATCAGGCTTCTCAGGATTAGGCTAAATCTTGTTCACTTGAATTAATTTAAATTTACACACCCTACATTTAATACAGTCTACATTCCTGTCTCTCAAAGCCAAAAGCCAGGAAGGATAGACTTGTGAGCACAATCATCTGGAACTCTTCAACTGACAGTTTAATTGCCAGATGAGCTCTATTTCACAACAGAATAATGAACAAACCTGATTTAAATTACCTGAACAGATTCCCTTTGCTAATTCTCTAGTTGCAGCTCTGGGTTTCATGTTTTGATGACAACTTAAAGTCTAAATTGTTTGGTTGTATGGAAGCAAAAAAAAAGCTACTATAATAATTATAATTTTAAGAAGCAATATGCTCCAAATTTTTCACACAGAAAATTTGGGGGAAATAGGTCCAAAAATACTGGAGCACACATAGTAAGGTGAGAATTTATTAAATGACTTTCCAAGTCAAGCCATTGTTCTTAATTTGCTTGATTAATTCATTTAATTTGTTAAAGGTAAGATAGAAAATAAAATAAGTCTTTCCTGTCACAAGATTATCCCACCCTTGAGAGCTTCCAACAGGTCAGCTGAAGTGTGTTTCACTCCAAAATATTATTATTTTCTGGATGAATCATTTAGTTAATGGAATGTTAAAAGAAAAAAAATGGTATTCACAGTTTCTCATAGGTTACAGTAATATCTTCAGTTTGCTGGTTTTATCTGATTAACAGCCTTAACTTTAAAATTAAAATGACAGAAACAGATCAACTGCCAGTGATTCCCAAAATGACATATCTGACCACTGGAGAGCACCATATCGTAAGTACGTGACATAAGTTACATGACGTCAAACGTGGTTACCGTTGAGAAATGGCAACAGTTTGGTTAGGTTTAGGTACCAAAAATACTTGGTTATTTAGAGGAAAAGATCATGGTTTGGGATAAAATAAGTACTTTATGTCTGTCAAATCCATAACAAATGTTAATTAACTTTAAACTTAACCTAAGTCAACGCTGACTTTTGGTTTCAGGACATGAACCACAGCCTCCTGAGTGAAAATGTTTGTTTGACTCATCCATCCATCCTAACCTCCTCACCACATGGAGTTTCTCACACTCTATACTTTTCCAGTCATTATTACTACGACCACTAGAGGGCGCCACCTAACAGTAAATGCAAATTTGAGTCATAATAAAGTGCTGTACAGATTACCTATGTGCCCATTCCTCTGGTGAGGACGGGCTGCAACGAAATGCTGAAACCGGAGCATTTTTTCTTAAAAAATTACAAAGGTTTAATTAGTTAAGAAAATACTATATTTACTTTCTGTTGATTGATCATTGCGGATCTAAATTCGAACAATACTTATATTGAAATATAATAAATATTAAAGTTTAAACTTAATATTTTACCATCAAAAGCATCTATCTGGATTTGTGTGGTTTGAATTCCAAACGGTGCCATCAAAAACTTTCTCAGGTCAACAAATAAAAAAAATATCCGGTGACCAAGAATCATGCTTATTAAAACTAAACCTTTCTTTTTCTTATATCATGTGAATGACAGGGCGTGAAAGGACAGAGGCATAATTGGTCCCATTCAGGCTCGATCAGTTAGTGCGGTGGTGTGAATTTAACTAATTTAGTTTAAAGTGACCTAATTTTTTAAAAATCTGACTTGATCATCATTTGACTCACTTTGTGAACCACTGAACTTGATGGAAAGTGAAACATTTCAAAGCAGTGAATTTAGTTGTATTTAAATTTCAACATAAGTATTCAGCAGGAGTTAAATTCACATTTAGGTAATCAGCTTGCTCATAAAATTAAAATTATTATGGCCTTTTTGTGCTTCCATAGCTCTCTGTCTTTAGTAGACACTTGTTAATATTCACACATAGAGTATGAACTAGACTTTGAGCTTTTCAGTCTTTTCCGATTTCTAACTTACTGAAATAACGGGGTAAGATTTGACAGGCGTTACGATGATACAGTAATAAACTATAGATTACTGCGTTGTCTGTGCAACATGAGCTCCTACATGTGTGTAAATTTGTCTGACTTCTATCTTCTAATCTAATTCACCCTCATTTCTTTTTTTTCTTTGCCTTTTCTCCTTTGAAATACTTACTTTACCTTCTACTTCACATCACCCTCTTCCACTGGAACCTTCTGATCGTTTCTGTCTCTCTTGTTGAACAGTGACATTTTTTTATTTGTGCTTTGTTTATCTACAAGTTTGCCTTGCTTATCTGCTGTACATTAATTTGGTTGGAGTAAAAACACAATATAATTAAGCTTGCTGTAACATGCAACTTCTGGCCAACAATTACATTGCTAAATGTAAAGATGGCATGTATTGATTAGAAGTTAATTGCGATCAGGGTCCATAGCTTAGTTG
The DNA here is from genome assembly GCA_027495735.1 of Lutjanus campechanus. Taxonomy (NCBI): domain Eukaryota; kingdom Metazoa; phylum Chordata; class Actinopteri; order Lutjaniformes; family Lutjanidae; genus Lutjanus; species Lutjanus campechanus. The sequence goes on along the minus strand of JAJHUR010098673.1, from coordinate 29,504 downwards.
TGTTACTATGCTGAAAAAGATGATAGTCTTATAGTGTCCCTTACTGGCTACTTAAATTATATTTTCTTGTGATATCAAAGTTAATGTCTCATATTTAATCAGGATGGAGATACATTAAAGTTTTCTAGTGGCTGGCCTTGATATCTGGCTTAAAAAGTTTCTAATTTAATTCAATTTCTATCTCCACTGCCCCTCTTTTCTGATTGACTGATTTCCCATTTTTCAATTTTAATCAGGTTTTTTTTTTAATGTTTTAAAATGTAGGTCAGTCCTACGAAATCCGTATGCTTAACAGAAAACTAGTGGAGTATACAGATATAAGCAGCAAATATGTAAAGGTAGGTAAGGTATTGTGTTTACTGTTGTTTTTGTTGTCTGTTTTTTGACTTTTATTTGACCTCTTCCTCTTTCTTCTCTTATCTGTTTCTATGTATGCATTTCCTGGTTTGTCACAGGTCCCTCAACCCGCCCTTCCACTTCAGTGGTGGGGTGTTGACCTTGGAGAGCTTGGTACTATCACCCAAACTTATCTTTCCTCTTTCCTAAATTTCACAAAAAAAAAGACCCTTACAAACACACAACTCATCTTACCTGCACATGTTTATCATAAACCAGCCCGTTCTCATTCCCAGGTCAACAAATACCAACATTTTGTCATGCCTTTCAGTGACACGCAGGGTGACGCACTGTGCTTCCAGTAATTTCAATGTAAACCCATCTGCGTCACATGACATTGTACAAGAAACAAGAAAGTCTCTGTATTGGAAGAGATGGGGTGGATTGATGGCTCCAACAAACACAGGACTTTCAACCAGGAGACTGTGTGCTGTGTCAAACAAAAAGTCAACACTATCTAAATTTTAAGTTACATAATGTTGTTGCGCCACTTGATGCCTAAACCATGATCTTTTCCTAAACATAATCAAGTAGTTTCAATGCCTAAACCTAACCAAACTGATCTTTTCCTAAACCCAACCAAAAGGCAGCAAAACTACTTGGTTAGGTTTAGGTAAAGTTTCCTAAACCTCACCAAATAGTTTTGGTGCCGAAAAGTAAAGTATTTTTGGTGCCTTTGATGCCGAAATCTAACCAAGTAGTTTTGGTGTCTAAACATAAAGTAGTTGTGGTGCCTTTTGGTTCCTAAACCCAACCGAACTGATCTTTTTCTAAAATCTAATCTGTCTCATACAGGGTATATTGTGGGTTTGTATGAGATGTAGAGGACATGACAAATACTTTTGATGACCTGGGATGACAACGGGTTACACACACACACACACACACACACACATACACATATTCTCTGAGTCATCTGAACATGCCAATCTACTTTTGTCTACATTACTTGGATTTTTTCATAAAGACTTGTCCATCTTAACATTATTACATTGTGCTTCTTTGATTGTAATTTTGAAAAATAAATTGGTATAAAGTGATGTAAAATCCATTAATAGTCCGTCACCCTGTAATACCACTTTCATTTTCAGCACACAGTTTGACTGACTAAATTTCAGATGCGAGTCAAAAGTGACTCCATTTGTTGCAAAGACCTTTGTCAACACACTCACTTAAGAATAAGGAGAGGCAATTTTATTTCATTTCGGTGTGAGTGCATCCACTTGACATGCCTCTGTTGTCAGGCTGCCATTGCTTGAGACTGTAATGTTAGCAGTCGCATCCCAGAAACACAAGAATGGGACAGGTGGCTTCTATGCAAACACATGACGTTCTGGGTCCAGAGGGCTCTTTAAGTTCTGGTTCTCAGTCATGCATGAGCTTCCTTCCATAAATATCACAATGGTTCATGTTTTTACAAGTTAATTTAATTTGTTATATAGCATTTCCCATAATTTGATAGCACCATTTATTAGACTCACTGTTTCTTAAATGCCCACTACCCCACATCCCTAGTTTGTAAAGGCCTCCTGTTAAAAATTGAAGTTTTAAGCTAAATCCAAGACAATCCTGATGACATTATCAGGGTTATTTTCATTACATCATCGGGGTAGGCCTATTTTTTGTAAAATCTGTGGAGTGCCCCTTTAATGAAATCCTTATCTATGAGCAATGACCAGTATTTTTTGTTTTATATGAAAATGAAATACACAAGTTGCCATTACAAAGTGGTTCAATAAGTGCATAACACCAGCCATTTGTTCTGCAATAAATGCAGGTGAAAGATGTCTTCGTTCAGGGTTCCCACATAAGCCCAAAATGATCTAAAGTTTGGGAACTTGGTATAAAATGGTAATAATTCTATTGAACTTCGGAATATTAATGGATGGAACCAAAATGTTGACCTTTTTTCTTCAACCTGACATGATCATAAGATCTCAGTTGTATCTGATTCTATGTCAAACCACCAATTTTTTTATTTCCTTCAGTATCACCAAAGAATGTCCTTAAAGGTCCCATAAAATGGTATCAATACTTCCTAAGTGTTTTCCTGATAAAACTGGTCAGCCAGTGGGCTTACTATGGGCATAAGGAATGTTTGATTTGATAAAGGTAGAAAGCTGGGATTGTTGAAAAATTTGAAATGATTTTATCATCTGAAGTTTATGGCACAAGGTCACGACTGAAGAGGCACTTTTTTTTAAAGAAAGAGTAATTTTCAAGGAAGCTCTATTGTCCATTTCATGGGATCTTTAAATTTGTTGTCCAGGCGAATGTGGGAGCTCTGATTTTTAGGCAGAAAGTCACTGTTGGTGCTGCATCTCAAATCACATGTAGTTCATTGGCAGTGGGTCATTTTCCTCACGGATGTATGCAGATGCTCTTTTTAAGTATGACTAATGTATGATGGGTAGGAATGGAGATGAAATTCACTGTGAATTTCCACCTCCTTATCCTTGCCTTATGAAATTGCCTCAGTGTGTCTTAATGAATAAATCAGGGGAGCCTTTTTTCGCACTTAGCCCAACAGTCCAGCTGTTGTGCCATGTGCGAGCTGCCCTGCTCAAGTTGTAGCTGTAATCCAGCCTAAATGCCTGATCCTGCCTGTTCACAGAGCATTGTGCGCGTGGTGTTTCATGATCGTCGACTGCAGTATATGGAGCACCAGCAGCTGGAGGGATGGAGGTGGAACAGACCTGGAGACCGAATCCTGGATATAGGTGAGTGTGTGAACATATGACCTGACACATCAAAGCTCACTGATATGACAAGGATGAAGGATCACTGATATTATCAGTTCTGATTAGCCTCTAACTCCATTCATACATCTCAAGTTGCTAATTAGACTGTAAACAATGACCAGTGCATGGAAGAGGAAGTTCTGGTCCCGACATCTGTTAACTGAAATCCACTGGCCACATCAGAAACTCCAAAACATTGGCCGTTATCCCCATTCCGAGATTGTTGGCCTCCATTATATTTTTCAGTTTAAGGTCCAGTGTGTAACATTCAGGGGATCTTGGCAGAATATATTAATAATCTTCATAAGTATGTTTTCATTAGCATATAATCACCTGAAATTTTTTTTTTCTTTTTGTTACTTTGGAATGAGACATTTATATTCACTGGAGCCGTGATTCCTCTTCCACTGAGGCCGCCATTTCTATGGTAGCCCAGAATGTACAAACCAAACACTGGCTCTGGAGAGTGCCTTTCACGGCCACCATAGCTTCTTCTACATGCTTGGAAGGGGAGGGTTACTCACTTGGTTGCAGTCTGCAACCACACTGCCAGATACCACTAAATCTTACACACTATATCATGCCTGTTTCTTTACAACCTTAAGCGTTTGTAAAGTAACAAAGTTTAAGATTTTTAACACCCTTGGATATTATTTTTGAGTTTGTCCTCAACAAGACTAGGAGTCTACAGTCGTGCTAGGATCTCTATGAGGCTGTACTGTGAGCTCAGTGCTAACATCAACATATTGATGGTATGTCACTGGAACCCTGAAAGTCCCAAAATACAATATTTCATGTCAGTTCATTCAAAAGTTATTGAGATATTTCAATCTGGGACCAAAGTGGTGGACTGACCAACAGACAAAAAAAAATAAAAAAAATCCAGAGCCATGTCACTAGTGAGGTTAATGTTTTTTTTGTTTGTTTGTTTTTGTTTTTTTACCACAGTGAAAAAGCAACGTATTCCCACAGAATGGCAGTTTACTACAACTGACCACATAATTGCGCTTTAAAGCAAATTATTGATACTGTTACAAGTGTAGCTTAGCACCTTTAAGGAATATGGCAGTGCATACTGTGTGTGCTGTATGCAAGTGAGAGTGATGGTGATGTAAGTGGAGGGGAGGAAAAGGTTAGCTATTGTCAATCTGGCAGTGAATGTACAGTTAACAGTGTGCCAGTTAATAAACGCTCATTTATTTCCCCAACTACTGGAAAAGTGAAGGGGGTTAGCCCCAAAGTCAGCTCTGCAGGAAAGGCTAATGATAATGTTGCCTTTGTGTCTACAACGTTGGCTCCTGTACAATTGTGTTTCTTTCAGGAGCTTTGTAATCCAGTCTTGAACTGCAGCATCTTTTTGGAGACATTGTGAAATAAATCCACAATGATAAGTCCAACACTGAATTGTTGTTGTCGTTAAAAAGTTGCTGTTAGCATGTTGTTACATGTCAACTAGTCATCTCATGATGCCTTGGGTTGAGTCAATCAACCAATCAGAGGTTTAGTTTCTGACTTATCATGTGTGATAGCCTTGACCTAGTTAACAGTAGACACAAATACGTACAAAATAATATTTGCACTGATGACAGTAATGATTCAACCCCACGGCAGGCATCACATGACGCCGGTATTGCAGTAACGCAGTTATCGTAACAGCCATAGACAAAACAGACAAAACAGCACAGATAGAAATGTCTAAATGTTCCTACTTTGGCAGACAGTTGTGTGTTTTGGGACCCCATAGCTCATGGGAAGTTGCTCATTGAGATGCTAATTGCAGCAAATGTAAACCGACCGGCTCATTATTTGCAGATATCCCATTGTCTGTGGGGATACTGGAGCCCCGGTCACACCCTCTGCACCTCAATACCATTGAGTTCCTCTGGGATCCTGTCAAGAACGCCTCTGTTTTCATCCAGGTACAGACAGATTCTGGTTAAATGTCTGGAGCAGCTGCTAATACATATTATGGCAAACCTACAGTTGTTAACAATCTTTTGTCTCGTCCATTCAGGTCAACTGCATCAGCACTGAGTTCACCCCCAGGAAGCATGGTGGGGAGAAAGGAGTGCCCTTTCGTATCCAGGTGGACACTTTCACCTCCAATGAACACGGGGAATACATGGAGCATGTCCACTCCTCCAGCTGCCAGGTCAAAGTCTTCAAGGTAGAAACCGTCTTGTCTATATGTTTTCTGTTTGCCTGCTCACTGCCGTTTATTTGTGTTGTACAAAGACTTACTGTATTCTATGGCTGGCTTCACTCAGTGAAACTTTCACACAACTTTAGTTAGTTGAAACTAAGTTGCAGTTGAGTTGCATGCTTTAAAGCCCTCTGCAACATACTTGAAATGTGTCCGAAACTCAGCAGAAGCAGTTGCAAAACTCCCATCTTTGTGAAACTAGTGTCACGCAACAGCCAATCAAAGCACTGATAATGTGTCAGATGATGACATCAAACATTCCACATTCCAAACACTCATAAGGACATTATCCTCATAGACTTCATGTCAGGTTGGTAATCCTGTCAACAAACAAACATAAACGAAACAAAGTTTGTTTAGATTGCAGTTATCAGGTGAGTAATGTTACTGTTAATAACTTTCAGGCATCAGTAATGTTTTTTTGTTTTGTTTTTTGAAGCCTAAAGGAGCTGATCGCAAACTGAAGACAGACAGGGAAAAGATTGATAAGAAGGCCCTTCAAGACAGAGAAAAGTATCAACTGTCCCATGACACCACGCTGCTAAAAGAGGTGAGGCGTGCCGTTCTCTTCCTGCAGCCACATTACATAACCGAGTGGATCTGACAGGACCCTTTGTTTGCTTTCTTTTGGTTAGTTAGTTAGTGGTGTTGTAATGCTGTTTATTGATCCCACAGTAGTAAATTTTTATGTCACCTGGATGTTTATCTAATCTCATCGGCACTAAAGCCACATTATCTCTGTGTTTTATTATGTGCCTCATCTTCCAGTGAAGATATTAGATTTCAAAGCTGTGCTACATCACTATATGTTAATATGTTGCTTTGCTCTTTTGGCGTCATTCTTTTGTTGCGTCTGTGCTGAGCTCTGTCAATGATTGGGACTTCACTCTATCATGTATTTGAAGTGACTCAGCAGTTTCTGCTTCAGTCTTAATCTGGTTTGTCATTCATGTGCAATACAGGCAGTCATATTACAATGTAGAAATACTGCATTAAAATTTAAGTCCTATATATAGAGTTTGGCTTTAGTAAAGGTGCAGAGGTTTTATCAGTGTTAAAGGGATGGTTCACCCCCAAATCAAATATACATATTTTCCCCTGGCCTGTAGTGCTATTTATCCATTTAGATTATTTTGGTGTGAGTTGCAGAGGTTTGGAGAGATCTGCTGCAGAGATTGTCAGCTGTCTCTCCAATATAATGGGAGTAAATGGCACTTGGAACTTCTTTTCTTTTTTCTAGTTGAAAGAAAGTAGTTCGTGTAGTTCCAATAAATTCTACTGTAGAAAGAAAGTAGTTCTGACATGAAACCGCTCAAAACAAGGGGTGTGGTTCATCTTGAATAACTGGGACATAATTTCATGATTTGTGGAGAGAGATGCTGTTTTTCTTTCTTTTTAAATTATGTTTTTTTGGTGCTATAAGTACCACAAGCCAAGTACTCTTTAGTCCCATTATAGTGGAGAGAAGGCAAATATCTCCAAAACGCTACAACTCACACACACACACAGAGACAAAAATAAAATAAAATAAAATAAAAAGATAAATATCACTACAGCCCAGGAGAAAAATGTGTGTTTTTGATTTTTGGGTGAACACAACCTTTAACATAGAGGCAACAATTTAATATTTTAACTGGCTGAGGAAGCGGGAGCATATTTTTGCATGTGTGATATTTATTTGTAACTATCAATCAGTAACTACAGTCATCTGATAAATATAGCTGGGTGAAGTACTTGAAAGTAATTGTACAATACTTGAGTAAATGTAGGCCTACCTAGTTACTTTGCATCACTGCTGAAAAGTCTCAACTCACAGTACTTCTGTTGCTTCAAACTGAATCTCTGTGGTCTGAAATTCAGTTTTGGTCCTGCGTCGCTGTTTCTACTTTCAGATATCTGCTGTATTCTATTTCATGTACCCTTTCAGCTGGATAGGACTCATGTGAAGTTACTGCTGATAAAATGCAACAAAATTCTGCTGCTTCATAATAAAAACTTTATAGGAAATAATATAAAGTGAGAAGGTCCTGGATTCAAATCCTGTTTCAGAAAGAGCCTTTCTGTGTGGAGTTTGTATGTTCTCTTCGTGCCTGCGTGGGTTTTCTCCGGGTGCTTCGGTTTCCCCCACCATCAAAAACATGTATGCTGGCTTCATTCCCCCTGACCAAGGCACTGGCTCAGAACTGGATTTGTTCCCTGGGCACTGCACAGCACCTGTTCACTGCTTGCAATAGTGAAATGGGTTAAATGCAGAGAATAAAATCTCACTGCATTTAGTACTTACTTTGCCAAGCGGAATAATCAGAAAACATCTTCCTTCTTCTTTCCCCGTTTCCCTCTTTCTAGTGTTCTCCTTGGCCTGATGCCCTAAATCTCACCCTCCACAGCAGCAACAGCAGCACTCCGTCGCCAGTTTACCACAGCTCACCAACATCCTGCAGTTTCACAGATGGGTGAGTCAGCATTCACGCCGAATGTCACCATTTTTCTCTGTGCCAAGTGAAGTAATTCGGTTTGGAAGAGCTCTGTAAGAAAAGTGAAGATAAATGTCAGGGTCGACTAAAAGTTAAGTTGATTTTTGATGTGAAGACTACAATGTGAAAGTGTGTTGTTTGGTTTGACTGGCTTCCAGTAGCTTTGTTGGCCATGGAAGGCAGTGAAATCTGTGATAATAGCTCCCTCTATGGGTGTTTAGCAGATTTACTCAACACTATACAGACTTTTGCAACCTGTGCACTATAAACAGAGTTAAAAATACTCTTTTTGGTCAGGAAATGGACAGACAGATGTGCTTCAGAGCAGTACAAACAAAACACTCAACCAATCACCCCAATCTGTTCTTTCTCCCTCATGTGCACGTTTCTGTAGCAACTGTTCTCCAAACCAGCAAGGGGATCTGCTCATGACCGGCTGCTCTGATGTAAGTAACAGAGAACAGTGCAGTGTGAAAGTGTTAATGTTGCTCTCTTATTCTTTTTAGGCCATTATTTGGAGACAGTGGATGCTGTTGCTGCTGCTATACTCATTTCAAGGGCTCTTCTTCTTTTTGACATGTAGCACCTTCTGCCATCGTCCTCGCCGCAGGACACTCAGCAGTGGCTGCACCGTCACAGGTTCTCACCTTTCTCAAGGATCTTCTCCAGCTTCTCAGGTAACGGCGGTAAAAAATCACGACACATTTTGGACCCATGGAACAGTTATACAGTGTTGTAGAGCAGGCAAAGAACTGAGTGACTCAGTCATCAGGAAAAAAGAGGAATTTCCTGAATAGTTTTGAGCAGGAAGGAAGTAGAGTAGATTTTCTGCTGTTGTTGCAGGTGGTGATCTGTTGAGGATGAGCAGGGAGGATCTGATCCAGATCTGCGGCCCAGCAGACGGTATTCGCCTCTTTAACACCATGAAAGGAAGGTGAGACATTAAAGTACATCTCTAAGCATGTACTATATGTTGTGATGGTAGCTGGGTGATGTTGAGGTTACTTGTGTTTCGTACAGTGGCTACTGTTGATTTAAGGGAGATTCTCTGAGGTCCCTTTTGAATCATACATTTTTTTGAAAGAATTAGCTCAAATAATTGTGTTTCTGGTCACTACATCTGATAGTGGACTAGGAAAGGGTGAATCTGAGGGACTTAAAGGGCACCACATTCAGAGAATCACCCTGAAGCTAGTTTTGTTCATGGAAAATGAATATGGCAAGAGGAATTGTTCTCCTTCTATTGTCGTTAATTTATTAGGCAAAGCAGGGTTCTATTAAATCTAAGACCCTGCTAATATGATTTCTATTTACTTTATATACTCTCATTTAAAAAATGCACTATAATTGAAGAACAAACTCTCTGGAGTACAGATGCAGATACAACATTATGTATCATAAAGTCTCAGAATAGAGGAACTCAAGTGTGTTTTTAATTAGCATTAGGGCATAATAATAAAATAATTAATTCCACTGCATTTCAGAGGGAATATTCATTTTCTCTGACAGCTTTAGTTACCCTTCAGAGCAAGATACACCCATATAAAAAACATATGATAAAATATAATGTACAATGCATTAAATATTAAAGCAGTGATACACAACTTTTTCTGTCTTGTGACCCCCTTATTAAAGATTCTGGTACTTACTGCTTCTATTGGTTATGTTTCACATGTCTATGAGTTGTTAGCAGTTCCATGAAAAAGACATTTCCCTCTTAAAACTGTCAGATGTTTTCATTTCATTTCAAGTGTTCATGGTCCAGAGAGGTAAAATGATCAATTTTTTTGATGAACAGAGAACTTTGATAAAACACAACCTTGCCTGCATTTTATAAGTCTTAAAATTCAGTGTTTAGGTGACAAGTAGGCAAACAGAACCATCTCTGCATGTTTGACCTGCTGCTACAGTGTCTGCTCACGTTTTCCAGGTGTATTCAGCCCCGTCTTACCATCTATGTGTGTCAGCAGCAGGCCAGACATGAACCTCCCATCAAGCCAGGGGGTGGAGAGAGTAAGTACATGATATGATTCCCATTATATGTGTATGTACACTCAGGGGCCAGTTTATCAGGTACACCTATATAATCTAATGTAATCCAATATGACAGACCTGCCATAACATCTACCTTAACAAGCTCACAATGTTGAAATTTTGTAATTTTCATATGTTTATTATTGATCTCATAGTAATAACATGTAATTGTGCTAAAACATATGGTTGACTTAACACCTCTATGACAGTGTCAACTAAAACTGAACATTATAGGCGTCATAAAAGTAAACCTGATGGCAGAACGGCTGTATTAGAATGTAGTAAGATTGTAAAGGTGTACCTAATGAAGTGGACACTGATGTGTGTGTAAATGTGCACTTACAACACTGAGAATAAGTAAGAAGAAGGACTGCAACTTTTTTTTTAAAACCAGTGTATAATTTTGATCGTATACACTCTATTGTTCAATGTGTTTACAGTACAGAATGGAGATGTATGAAATAATGATTTGATTAATTCTGACTATATTCAAACATTTGGATTAAGTTGAACTTTCTTTTGAACGTTTCTTCTTTTTTTTGAAATTCCAAAAATTGTTAACACATACTTTGGAGTATCAGGGATATCTCTGTGGAAGTAAAATTTTACAAATAGGTCACCATAAAGACAAATATCATAATAACAAAAATATAATTCACAGAGAAGAGTTTTTTGAAGATGAATATTGTGATCTAATGTAGTCACACGGACTGTCTCCTTTGTCCTGCGTGCAGTCTACCACGCCCTGTACCTGGAGGAGCTGACACTGTTGGACTTGTCTGAAAAGATCGCTCTGCTGTACAGCATCACTCCACAGCAGATTACACACATCTACAGACAAAAAGCCAACGGCATCCATGTCTTAGTCTCTGATGAGGTATCCCTACATCTCCTCAACCACTAACTCTTCATACTCTTCAAACTTGCACATGAGCACTATTTGATTGCCTGTCTGCCCGTTCATTCGACATGTATTACACCTGATGCAGTTGTATTAGCACTGTGATGGCACCTATTTATAGTTGAAAGTGGGGCTGCAAAATTTTAATTTAATTAACATCTGAAAGTGCCATTTCCTGCAATACTGAATTCAGTTCAGTCATGATTATGAAAAGTTGCTCTTTCACTATAAAGATAATAATATTAGTTTTTCATCATGTTCTGTACTTTCAGCAGTGAATGACATAAACTAACACAAAGGGCAACCACTGACTGCACACTGCTGTTAGATACTGAATACAAATAGCTGATAATCAGCCTGATCAGCCACTGTCAGTAATCAATACACACATTATTAAACCATTAATCAAACCAATGACTAACAGAAGTCAAGGTCAACCTTATCATACTTTAGCAGCTAGGCTACCTAGTGTATCTATAGTTAGGACAAAACGTTAAAAAACATACATATTAGCAGTTTGAATTAAACTAAAACTCCCTGCACACCTTCTGGAAAATATATACCAAACTCAAAATATGACATATTAACAATTCCCCACTCTGAATGCTTATGATAAAGGGCATCACATGTCATCAGTCATCTTGTCAATTCAGCATCATTATAATCCATAAAGATAAACTGTATTTCCACACAAACTTTATTTTGGATTTGGTCGCCTCAGCTCTTCTTCTCTTGAATAGCTGTGCTACTTTAGTGAAAAAGGACCGTGGAAGTGAGACACGAAACATTTTCAAAGATTTCTCACTAAAATAAGAGCTGCTTGGTGGATCAGTGATACATGCCAAATTAAACAAAGACTCACTGTTTATTCACTGTCTATCGTGTGTGTAACGGTGTTGAAAGGATGTTTTTTTTTTGCTCATTACCCACATAACTACCCAGTTTGTTGCTTCCTGTTTGGTGCTGACAAGAGCACACCTTCCTTCTGATAATATTAAAGGACAGGGCCACTATTATTTTTAGTTTTTGTGTTTTTTTATATCATTCTATAGCTTAAATCCATACATTCAAATTTTGGATGTATGTTTTAGCTTCAAAATGTTTTTGTTTTTTTTGCAAGTGCTTCTAAAAACATTTGCCCATGAGATCCAACATAGTTTTCTACACAATGATGTTATTACATATAAACCCAATATGATGAGGGAGGGGAGGTCATCAGCATGTGAACCTATGTCACCACTATAACAGCTGAGCCAGGAAAGAGTGGAGATGGAGTTGTCCTTTCATACATGTTGGAGTTCACAAGGACCAATCAAGACAGTTGGGAATTTTATGACCATCTTGCACATTGTAGATCGTTTTTTCAAGTAGTGGGGATGCATCTGCCCAGTTTGCTCCGTTGCTCAGGTGGCTATGGCTGTCTTCACTCTCAACAATCTCCACCAGCACTGAAAACATGTAGGAGAAAATCTGACCAAACACAGTTCTTATTGACACCTTGGGAAGAAATAAGGGCCAGATCAGCCACATCTGTCCAACTACACATGTTAGAGTTCCACCAAAGAGGAAAAAAGCAATGTTATTGTTAGAGTGTTATTGGGAACTTTATAAGAACAAACCAAACTGCGGCCTGTGGAGAGAAAGCCCTTCTGAAGAGATGACTATTCACCACTGTCATTTCTAGGCTTGCAAAAGCTCATGTTAACACCTGTAAAAAGCTGGTTGTCAATGTTTATAGCTGTGAAATTATTTGTTTCAGATGGTGCAGAACTTCAGGGAGGAAACAAGCTTCATCCTCAGCACTATAAGGGGTAATTACCTTCAACCTTTTCATTTCACAACTTACTGTTTATCATTCAGCATCCATCGTAATGTGTCCTTGATTATTTTTTGAATGATCTTTCACTGGATTGTTTTCCGTCACTTAGATGAAAACACCGATGGCTACCACGTTGTGTTGAAATGACCTACAGGTGCTGAGGAGGCTCAAAGTTTCATCAGTGGATTTGTACAGATTGTATATAAATGCTTCTAGACCACAATATGTGACATGTAGTAAGATGCACAGTAGAGCTTTCAGTTGTTTGTAGATTTTGTACAACCCCAAATCCAAAAAAAAGTTAGTATGTTGTGTAAAACATTAATAAAAACAGAATATAATGACATGCAAAAACTTCTATACCTATTTTCACTTGAATAAAAAAAAAGGTTGCAACTTTTTTGAAATGAGTTGCAGGCATCACATAAAGAATGATTGTATATTTACAAAAAACAATAAAGTTTATCAGTTTGAACATTAAAAGTATTGTCTTTGTACTGTATTCAATTGAATTCAAGTCTAAAAGTATTTGCAAATCATTGCATTCAGTTTGTATTTAAGTTTTCCACAATGTCCCTACTTTTTGGGATTGGTGTTTGTTTAGTTTTCTTCAATTTTCCTGTTTTATATGTATTATTGTTAAAGGTCCAGTGTGTCTGATTTATAGAGATGTATTCGCAGAATATTACAGAAATAGAATATAATATTAAAGTACATTTTCATTAGTGTGTAATCATTTGAAAATAAGAAACGTTGTCTTCATCACCTTAGAATGAGCCCTTTATGTCTACAGAGTGAGCAGGTCCTCTTTCGTTGAGTCCACTAACATGTTTCTACAGTAGCCCAGAATGGACAAACCAAACACTGGCTCTAGTGATGGCCTTTCAATGTATGGCCTTGCAAAGTGCTTGCAATCTGCAAGCTCACCACTAGATGCCACTAAATCCTACACACTGGCCCTTTAAGTTACTGATTCATGTTTATATGCCTTGTAATAAGTAGTAAACAGTTCTGTATTCTTCTCAAAATGTGCATACATTTTTTTGCTTAAACACCTATCAATGCGAGTTAATGACTTTCATGATAATAAAGCAAAGTAACTCACACATCATCATGCAGAAAAATAGAAAAGACAAATGAACAAAACAGTTTTAATGTAACCTGTCCCCAATATGAAATACTGTAATGTAGTCTATTGACAGTTGCATAATATGTTACATGGCCTATTTTCTTGATAAGGTGTGACATAAAATTAGGTAAAATTGGGTATTTATGCTTTTAGGCTACTGTGTGTTTAAACAGATACTATGTTGCTTGTTTGATGAGTGAATTTCACTCAAAATAAAAAAAAGTATTTTGCACTGTTTTCTGTTTGTCCACAGCTTTTATTCAGGTATATGAAAATGCCTAAAAGTAAAAAAATAAATTTAAAAAATATGGCCTATTCAACAGTTACAAAAAGCTGTTCTGTACGTGTGGTTATCTCAGACACTCCAACCCAGTTTCATAAAATAATTATTGAAATTCAAGGTAGCTTCAGAGAGCTAGAGCAAGAGATATGGCCTGCTATATAGGCCTAACAATGTCCTCAAACCTGTTGATGGCACTGGAAGATATTCAGGTTGTGTATCTCTCCTCAAATACTAAAAATAAATGAAAATAATTAATTTTGCTTACTCTCAAGTACAAACTGGCAGATTTCTAGAAAAGAAAAAAAGAACACAGTCCGCTTTTATACTCAAATAATGGTGACAAAACTGTTTCTAACATAACAGTTAAGTTACTCAATCTGCAAACTGTAGTTCTCTGTTTTGCAATAACTACACCAGTTGTGATAGGACAAATTTTGGGGAACTATTAAGTAGCCAAACGAGCTCAACAGTGAAAATGGGACAGTCAAAAAGAAACAAGATGTCTGAAGGGGATAATAATGGAAAATAATCTTAAGATGTGTCTTTATGAATTTTGCCGACCCTTGTGGTCACACCATCATTTAACAAAAGCAGTGAGACTTTAAACATTCACGTCTGTGGCAACAGTCTGTAAACTGTATATACTATTAGTTGCAACCTATTTTGGGGCAAAAAAAAAAAAATCATAAAACTTTAAAAAGGAGAAAAATCAAACACTTTCAGTTTTGTTTTAAATTTATCACACCAGTGTTTAAAGTGATGTTCAGAGAGACATTCATATGTTATTACATGGCTTTGTTAAATACTTGATTCTGATTGGTCAGTTACAACATTCACAGGTCTGTTATTTGTTTATAACAGACCATTGCAATGAAGAACCGACAGTTGCTATGGATACAGTTCTGATCATAGACTCTGGAGGAGCAATAAAATAATTTTCAAATCAATATTTTGTGTCAAATTCTTCTTTTTTTAATTGTTATTTTTTTGCCTCTTGGGGGCACCAGAAATGCAAAAATGCAGATTTGTACGAAAATGGTTTCACACAAACTTGGTAATTACTCAGTCAAAGCATGACTTTTTGTAATGATTGATTAAACTGGACATGATTTATTACAATAAATCAAAATTTCTAGACATTTCACAATCCCAACTCAAAAAAAGACAGCCATACATCCTAGGAAGCAGAAATTTCTTCAGCACATCCGCTGAATTGTGACAGAAGTTTGACTCACTGCAACCTGTGGTCAATTCAAAAGTCCCTCACTCTCTAATATGCAGAATATGAAAATCAATTAACATTGTATCTTCACAAGTTTTCTTTTAAATGCTACCAAAATGGACACAGATGTTCTCTGGATGGTAGATACTTCTGTTATTGTGTAATTGAGAGTATTCTTACTAGCTCCTTTACAATTTGGTTTGGTAATCTCACTATGCAGGAGCAAAAATCAATTGTGCGTCGGACACATTAAGATAACTGGTGTCAGCCTGCCAGCTCTAGAGAATCTCCATCGCTCTCAGCTCTTGTCCTGTGCCACTGGCATTATCAGTGACCATTCATGTCATCCTGCTGCCAGTCTTTTTTGTTCCTCTTCCTTCAGGCAGACGCTATCATTCTCTTAATGCTAGAGTATGACTTGTCTCTACACTCTACACAGTATGCACCTTAAAACTTGTGCACTTATAATATCATGCACATTTAACTTTTATGCCCTGCTGCCTCCTGTTTTTACTTGCATAAACTGTCCTCTGTGTGTCACACGTAAACTTTACAACTGGACACTAAAAAGTTATCTAAGCCCATTTGTCAGAATTGGCTCAACTTTCTGACAAACAAACGCAAGAGGGAATGTGACTGCAAATAATGTTTATTTAACAAACGTAATCAACAGAAACTAAGGCTAACGAAATACAACAATCTGTAATGTGGAATGTCAGTAGTGTGTGCGGGTGCATGGCTGTCTATGTGTGTTGCATGCAAACTAAAATGAAAGGGACAACAGGTGAGCTGCAGGGTCAAGCCAGGAATGAGAGGCCAAGAGAGAGAACGGCGGATTCCACAGGTGTTTAAAGCCGCCGCCCCGCCCACTAAGACACACACCAGAGATCCATGATCAATCGCGCTCTGAAACAAAGAAGAGAGAGAGGGCCAGCAAGACACCACATAGGCACACATACAACCAACAATATAAACAACCCCACCCCACTTGGGGTTGTCACAATATGCACTTTGATTAGTGCACAATTATTTGTGCACGTTACCTTTGAGCCAGCTTGTCTGGTGGAGCTATCCATGTGGCAGATGCATTGCTCTTTTTCCTTTTATCCTGTGTTTTATCGTGTACTGCTTTTTTTTCTTTTCTTTTTTTTTGTCTTGCATGCTATCTGTGTGAGTTATGTGTTTTTTGTATTTTATGGGCTCCTGCACCCCAATGTAGTATCCACTGCAAATGTCAGATAAATTGACTCTGACTCTTAGATATCAAGTGTTTTAATTGTGTTTTAAAATTGATGACACAGTGAGACAGCAGTGATATTTAATATCTTGCTGTTTTGTAGTGCATGAACGTTTATTTCATCAAAATTTTTAAAAACATATTTTAACATATTTCACAAAAATATTTGACACACTCAAGAAAAATGTTATTATATATTATCATTATATTATATATAACTCACTATTTTACAAATTTACTATGATGTACTGATCACCAGCAGAATATTTAATCATGCTTAAGTGTTATTAATTGTATGCAGAACTATGTTTAGTTTCAGCTGATGTCAGGGACAGCTGTGTTGTCCTGATGGTCTAGTGGTCCAAAGACAGGTCGTTTAATGGAGGATTCTGAAGGACCCAGACGGAGCGTTGGTGAGCGTCGCGAGCCTAGTCAGCAGACGTCAGCAGCAGCAGCAGGAAGTGTTCGTTTTCAGTGCATCTGAAACTGAGGTTTCAACACTTTCTCACATTTAGTGAGAAACTACCTCCTTGCATCTTATGGAGGGATGTGATGACGCATTAAATAAATGACAGTCATCGCCGTGCCTCGAGACTGTGTGCTAATTTCAAGTCAGCGGTCTCTGTAG
Source organism: Lutjanus campechanus (assembly GCA_027495735.1). Taxonomy (NCBI): domain Eukaryota; kingdom Metazoa; phylum Chordata; class Actinopteri; order Lutjaniformes; family Lutjanidae; genus Lutjanus; species Lutjanus campechanus. The sequence goes on along the minus strand of JAJHUR010098673.1, from coordinate 12,437 downwards.
GTATCGTTTCTTCGAACTGAACACAGACGCTTATAATTACTTGCTTGAGTTTCGTTTCTTCTGACATATCAGAGGACCGACTCTTCCGCGTTACCGTCACTCTCCTCTCTCCTCTCCGCGAACGAGCACGTAAAGTCAGCTGCTTTGTTTTCTTGAAAAGCCCATCACATCAACCCTGTTTGAAGACCAAACTGATAAAAGGCGAGGGCAGCACACTGCACAGTGTCTACATCCATCAGATAGCCTGCACTTTGTCTGGGATGGGTAAGTGCATATTGTCTGTATTTATTGATTTTATGTGAGGTGTGTGATGGGATAGTCTCATCAGGAAGGCGTAACCTAAATCATTTAAAATGAAAGGCTATATCCTCTAGACTGGTTGATGCACTTGACCTGTAGGTTTGTATGATTTCAGATCTTTTGAGAATAAGAACTTCTTGTTTCCATTTTGACTTTAGATTCATTCCTATCACACCCACAGCAATTAAATTAATTACAGAATTATATACTGATAGTTCTGATTGCTGAAGTACGTTGGGATTGTGTATTGAGCAAACAGTTTCGAAGTGACAACGTCTTCCTGGTTTTACTAACCACAGTTTGCACCAAAGCGCACAATGGTGAAATCATGATTTCTCATGTGTTTAATTTCACCACAAGACATTAGACAGATATTATAGAGAGAACAGATTAGGGTGTTTAATTGCAGTGTGGGGATTCGTGGTTATGGGAAACAATGACTTCATAACCAGTCTTAGGGAGTAATAGTTTACTTGTAATGGGATTACATAATCTGGATACAAAAAAGGTAACTAATCCATTACAGTTACAGATAAAAAAGACATAGTCAGATTACAGATACTCAAGGAAAAATGGGGATTATTTTAGGATTACAATTTTTAAATAAAGAATTATTATTAATAATTAACTACCAGGCACTGTGCACACACAGTTGCCATTCAGTATGATGGCCTCTAGTGATAAAATGATGGAAATTTTGTCATTTTTTGTCTTCAAATCAGTCAATCAGTCAATCAATCAATCAGTAAACTGCACTTAATAAAGGAAGGGCCAGCTGGACAAACTAATAAACCCAACAACAATCAGAAAACACTTAGATAAATCCACTAATCAACTATTAAATTAATCTGCAACTATTTTGATAATCATTAATCATTTAGAGTTATTTTTTAATAAAAAATGTCCAAATTCTGTGATTTCAACTTCTTAAAAGTGAATATTTCCTGTTTTCATTACTCCTTTCTGATAGTAAACTGAATATTTTTGAGAAACAAGACATCTGAGGACATCATCCTGAGCTTTGATCAACATTTTTCACCATTTTCTGACATTTCATGGACCAAACAACTAAAAACACCATATTAGGCAAAACAATTTCACCATATTTTATATTGAGGTAATCCAGAAGTCACAAAAAGTAATCAAGTTACATTACTTTAATATTGTGATACTTGGAGTATGTTACTGACTTCATCTTTTAGTAACTGTATTAGAATAAATTTGCAGAGCAACCCTCCCAACTCTGTTCTTAACTTTGGTGTAATCAACACTTGAATGTAGTAAACTTATTTATATATATCATGGACAGACACTCGTGCTGATGCTACATACTAAAGGCTATTGTGAAAAAAAATCACCTACTCGCTATCTTTTTTGTTTCCTTTTCTGTAAACAAACAAAAACATTAGACCAAACTGGTCCTATAACATCTAGTAAGATAAGATAAACTTTATTGAACACACATCAGGGAAATACTCCTCCATCAGCTCAGGGATCCAAAGTGTAAAGTGAATGATAAATGAAAAATAGAAATAAATGAATATAAAATTAAAAACTATATGCACAAACAATATACACCTTTCACTTATACAGATGCATCGATAATTGTATGGAATAATACTAGTAATTAGTATTACCAGTGATAACAAGCAGATCACAAGTTTAACTCTTAATAGTGATGATTTTGTTTTGAGGTGAAGGGATACCAGCCTATGCCAACAAATACACTGAATGTGTTTCTTGTCAACCTAAGAAAGGATAGGCAGACCTAACCTAAAACCCAGGTGAGCGCCACTCCTTGGCTGCCATGACACACGCTCGACCGTGTGGTTAGGCAAGCTCAGTCACAACCGCTCCAGTTCTCCTCTCGTGTCAGCAGCCATGCAGAGGTGCTCTCGATTGGCTTCAGTTCATTTAGGTTAATAAATACACACAAACAGGAAGTAAACCGCATTCCACATGAAGAGTTTCATTTGCAGTAGCATACCACTCCCTCTGACTACGCTGGTTTTAGCCCTCAGGTCAGCTCATATCATGAGATCACCAAGACTCACTCTGTTAGGATTTAGAACCAATTAAAAAAGACAAATGCCAACCTGTGACTTAGACAGCATGTTCAATCTGGTCTGAAATTAGCAGAGTTAGTCAACAGAATAGAAACACAATGTTTGCACACAATGACAATAGTCAAAGAATTGAGATTCAATACCTCGTCCTAAACGTACTCAGACATGTGTTTATATATCAATATATTCATGTTTACACTTTCTCTTGCAGCTTCAGTGGTCACGATGTGGGGAAAGTGACGCAGCTGTCATGGATGATCAGGAAAAATGAAGGTAAAGCAGATATCTATGACATTATGTCTTTTATGTGTTAGAAGTACAGTGTCTGGTTCTCTGTTTTGAAAAGCTTTTTTTTTTAATATATATATACTTTTTGCAGAATCAGTGATCCCTGTGTTTGCCAAGAGGGAACAAACGCTGTTATGGCGGATCAAGGCGAAGTGAAGGTAAATAACAGTTGAAAGGTTTTACATTATATTCAAATGCACCGAAAGATCAGATAAAGGAAGTTATCAAACACATGATACGGGTAATACTTTGAGAAAAAACTTTCTACTTTCTTTTTTCTGAGATTAAAGTCTTAAATTACAAGAAAAAGCTTATACTCTCTGATGTCAAAGTGATAAATTTACAAGAAAAAAACAATTAAAAAGATGAATGTAAGTTTTTACACTACAGCATACAGCAAATTTGAACACCAACATAGTAGAATGTAGTTCATACAATTGACTGATAAACCACAGTAGAGTAACACTGGGCTTCATTATCAAAGAAAGTTTATTTACATATTCTCTCTCTCTCTCTCTCTCTCTCTCTCTCTCTCTCTCTCTTACTTTTCTATCAGTTGCTATTTTTATAATCCCTGGTTTTCAGGGTGTTGTTTTGTGTGCTTATAATATAAATGACTTGCATGAGGAGATAGTTTTTGTGCATCAGGAAGTACAATTTAATGGACACATGTAAGGTTATTGCTGGTTAAAATCAAAATGGGATTTGTGGTACAGCAGGACACAATATGAAAGATCATCAAATGAATAGATCCTCAAGTATTTCTTTATTGCAACGCCCAGACACAAAATATCATTATCATTTAATTATTTCATCCACTTAAATCTTGCTAAGTAAACTGAAGAAGTTCCTTGTAACAAAAAAACAAAAAAAAAAACAACTATTTATCCAATTTCTTTGGGGGGTGGGGGGGCTTGGAATATTATCCCTACCTGTATCTCCATTTTTATTATTTTTGTTTATCTTCTATGGCCCTCATAAATGCACATCTAATACTTAATTGTTTTTTGTTTTGTTTTGTTTTTTATTTTAAGGGTCAGGAGGAGGATCTGTCACCAGACATCAAGGATTGGAGTAAACATCAAGTGAGAGAATGGGTTCTCAAGCTGGATAAAGTGGATGACAAGTTTGCTGAAATACTGTTTCAGCAGGACATTAGTGGGCCTAGTCTTTTGCTTTTAGATCAATCAGACTTACAAACAATGGGTGTGACTTTTGGACCAGCAAAACTTATCATTCATGACAGAGATGAGGTAGTGAAATTAAAGAAAGAGGAACCGGCAAGTTCCACAAACCAGCCGGGAGGACCATGCAAGCCTTATCCATTTTGTAGGTATCATGATACATATCGATACATGGAGAGCAGCATTCTTGATGTCACAGAATCCGGTGCCTCAGACTGTATTGAACCTTGCCATGAGTACAAAGCTTTCATTAACACAACAGATGAAACCAAAATGAGCAAATTCACCACTGAGGTTATTCGGTTTGCAGCTGCCTGCATGAATAGCCGCACCAATGGCACTATACATTTTGGAATAGGAGACAAGCCTGACTTCACCCATGGTCAAGTGTTGGGCGTGGTTGTTGAGGACAAAGAGGCTTATGCAAACGAACTAAAAGCTGCCATTGATGGTTATTTTGAGCATAAACACAAACCGGCTGCTCAAATTTGCATTAAACCTCCTCGATTTGTTGGGGTTCTCAATAAGAATATGACATCATCTCACAAATGTGTGATAGAAGTGGACATAGTTCCTGAAACTACCATCTGTGAAGAAAACATCTACCACATTTTCAACATGGACACAAGAAAATCCAAGAAAAAAGCAAAAGGTAAAGAAACAGTCCCTGAAACAAAACTGCTGAAACAATTCTTTGTCCGAGATGGTGGTAGCAGCAGGGATCTCATTGCGCCAACCACATTTGCCAAACCTATGGAAGAGTACAACAAGTTTGTTGACAGTGTGGCACGATTATCACAACTCCGAAAAGAAGCTGAAGAGAAGCGGCTCAGAGTGATCAAAAGCAGTACTCAAGGCTCTAGATTAAGTCAGATGATAACTGGTGGTACACTCTCGTTAGATAAGTCGCACTACGAGCGGTATGTGATTGTAACTAACAAATCACATTCAAACCAGTTTGAATCACTAGGATTTCTAGTGGAACTCAACCCAACAGCTGTCTTGGACTTTGATCCAGAATCAGCTAAACATGGATTACAGTTCCACTTCGAAAAGCAGAGTACAGTTAGCATTCATTTACCAGCACAGTATAAAATCACAGAGGGAGTTGAGGACATTGCAAACAAGTTGAAATTAACCCGAAACACCAGCTGGGTATTCTGCAATGGAGGTGTTGAAGATGTGCCACCCTCAGACATCGACCAGTGGTTGATGGACAAGGGAGCCTCCATTCGAGATGTGATTTCTTTCTTATGTCGGAAAGATGTGCTTCCAAACAAGAGATTCCTTGTCATTTTCTTACTCTTGTCAACAGTGAGTGAGAAGATGGACCCTCTTGTTGAGACTTTCAGTACATTCTGGCAGGAGCTCAGAGGCACAGAGCAGATCCTTTGTATATGTGACAACGAAAAAGCATTTACCTCCTGGAGGGACCTGATCAATGCTCGGTGTGGAATCAACATCTCTGGTAGATGCATATATGAGCTCAGTTTTGCTGAAGTCAATGGCACTATTCTAAGCCTTTTGTCAAAAAACCGTAGATCCAGCCGTTTCCTCCCCTGTGGTGGCGAAAGCAAAGTCCTTCTTGAAAAGAAAGTGGAGCGTAGCATGAACACCATAGAGGTCCTGTGTGTGAACGAATGCGAAGGAGGAAACGAGGACAAACTTGTCATAGAGGAGAACTTCTACAAAGGAGAAAAAGTGTCATGGTGGAATTTTTTTTTCTCAGAGCAGCCTGGATCCACACCATTTATCAAACGAGACAAGTTCGACTTCATCATGAACACAGTCATACCAGAGTTGAGCTCCCTGAGAAAAGCCTGTGTGTTGTTCAACCTCATGCATGTACCTGGATGTGGTGGGACAACTTTGGCCATGCATACTTTGTGGGCCCTCCGGAACAGATTCCGTTGTGCTGTCCTCAGAGACAACAATGCTGACTTCACTGAAGTAGCTGAACAAGTGGTCAGACTTTTAATGTATGACCATGGGGAGCAATTACCACGGGTCCCTGTTCTGCTCATGATAGATGACTTTGATGATAAGGAAAAAGTATTTGACTTGCAGCAGCTCATTGAAAATGAATGTGCAAAGAAAGACATCCAGTCCAAGTCTCCACAGGTATTTATTCTGAACTGTATGAGGTCAGAGTCCCCTGAAGAGACTGAAGCAACTGAAGACACAGTATTCATTGGAAATGATCTCTCTGAGAAGGAACAGAAGCTGTTTGAAGAAAAACTTGTAGAAATAGAGAAAACATACAAGAATGCTCAAACGTTCTATGGATTCATGATCATGAAGAAGAACTTTAAACCAGAGTATATTCAGGGTGTGGCACGCAACACCCTGAAGAGCTTCAACATGAATCAGAAACAGTCACAGCTCCTGGCTGTCTTAGTTCTGTTGGATGTGTACTGCAAGGGTGCCTCCCTCTCAGTCTCTCTGTGTGAGGACTTTCTTGGTCTTCAACCAAAACCATTTTGTGGAAACATCAAAGTTGAAGAAGGTTTTGGGAAATTTTCCACTTTAATTGCCAGCTGCCCAGTTGTGAGTAAGGTAGTATTCAAAGCGGTGAAAATAATCCATTCAAGTATTGCACGGCACTGTTTGCAGGAACTTACAACGCACAATGTGAGCAAAGCTGACATAGCTGACCTGCTGCTGAACACAGACAAGCTTTATGAGAGCACACAAGGCAAAGACAAACTCCTGCAAGATGTTCACCACATTTTGGTGAAAAGATATCATTCAGCAGAAGAGGAATCTCAGTTCTCTCCACTGATTCAACACATTGCAAAGGAAACCCCAGGACTGGAAGAGATGGTGCTACAGAACGCATCCAAAAGATTTGCGAAGGATGCCGTTGTCTCACAGTTACTAGCTAGGTACTATTACCTGAAAAAGAAGGATTTCCCTGAGGCAAAAGATTGGGCACAGGGAGCAAGAGATCTTTCCAAAGACAGCTCATATATGGCAGACACATCAGCACAGGTGATCAAGCATGAGCTGAAGAATGCCATTTCGACCTGCAAGGAAGAGCCTCTTAGTCCTGAAAAATTGGACGTGTTTCTCAAACTGGCTCAGTCAGCAATAGATGCATTCAAGGAAACACAGAAGCTTGCAAAGAATGAGTCAATTCAGCGATTACAAAACAAGACAGACAACTGCCCCTTTAATACATCAGGGTGCCTGGGAGAAATTCAGGTTGGAGTACTTGTCATTGAGGTGCTGGAAAAGACCCCCTTATTTTCTTCTGATGTTGTCCGCCGTGACATAATGAGTCAGGTTCTCTCTGGAGATGTTAAACTTGAGAATGTAGAGAGAAGTGATCAAAGGATAAACAAACACAGATCCTACTACATCATTCTCAGACGGTTTGAGGATGTACTTTACAACCTCAAATACAGGATGAAGATGAACATTGACTACCTTGACAATTTTTACGTGAACTTGGGCTCCAGATTTGGAATGAAAGACAGCCGTGAGCAAGTGGCCATGAAAGAGCTGTTCAGATGTTTCCAACAGTATGCAAAGCTTTTCTGCAAGACAGATTCTGCCGCTCTTTTGAAGAATAAAACCATGCAAACAATGCTGAAACTACACGGGATAAGACAGTACCTGGAGATGAAGAAAGCTGATACCTACTCTGGGATTCTGAACTGTCTCTCAAATGACGTCTCGCCTGAAATAATGGAGAAGATTGCCAGACTGTATCATTCTGTTTGTGCACCTGGTCAAAACGCAACTGTGAAGGACAGAATCAACTTCATCTATGTCAGTGTTGTGTTGAGTCGTATCAAACTGGAATCACAACACATTCTGCGATACCAGGGCCTAATTGAGCTCCTTTGCCAAGTATTGCGTGAGCGAATCCCATTAAGTGAGAATTTGTCACTGCACTTCATTGCAGTTGTGCTGTTGTGGCCAGAGCAGAACCCGTCCCGTCCGGAATGTAGAAGTCTGGGGAAATACATCTCACAGATCAGGACCTCTTATCACACAGTGATGAAGGAGGTGTACAATGGCAAGAGGCCCATCGTCCATTTCTTTCTGGGGAAGAAGTGGGGCTATGAACGACTGGTACACTTTCGACAAATCAAAAGGAGCGTCATGGCTGGGCAAGACCAGTTTTCCTCCATGTGGGAAAATGGCAAAATATGGAAAGAGAAGAAGGTGGAGGAGCTCCTTTGCAGGGTCACTGGTGAGGTGAAGAATGACGTGATACTGGCTGATACTTGTATCCAAGATCTGAAGGTCGAAGTCACTCCAGTGTTTCGAAGTCAGCTTAGTGGGCGTGCCCAGGGGTCAAAAGTGTCATTCTTCCTCGGTTTCTCTATGAAAGGCCCTGTTGCACTCAACATCATCTAAACTATGAAAGCAGCCTGTTCCAACACACATAACGCCCCTGTATACTTTGAAAGGAACTGAGTTACTTGGAATTAATTGTGATGCTATGTTACTTTTTGTGTGTATCATTAACTCTCCAGTATTGATAACATTGATTTTTTTTAATATCTGAAAAATGTGCACTGGAGCTCATGAGTCATTGTAATAACAAAAATTGAAATGTTCTTTTACATAATTAAATTATCTGACATTTGAAAAGAGAATTAACTGTTACCTTTTGTCTTGTTTTGCATTACCTGAATGAATTTAATAATGTTCTATGAAATGGAATACTCAGCACTTTGTGTACACTTTGTGAGTCATTTACCCTTGGAAAAAAAAATGTGTGCAAAGAACTGTGTAAGGTATTGCAATTTTTACATATAGTATATTTGATCCTGGATGTTCCATTATTGATGCAACTAATTTGTTTGAATAACCCTTGAATAATGTTTTACTTGTATTTCTTGAGTCATTTATTTTTGCATAGTGAATATTGAATTGTTGATTTTTGTGTTTTGATTTTTTTTGTTCATTCAGATCCTGATTCTGTGTTAATATTGATATCATGTTTGAAAGAAGTTTTTCTTTTGACATTATGTGTTACATTACTTAGTGATTGTATCAAACAGCTCTTTGTGCATTCCATGAAATACAATAATTGACAATGAGTTTTGCAATACCTTTCTATTAAAGATATACTGCAACATTAATAATTTATTTCATTTTACTGCACCATGTGATTCATTTAGTTTACTTGCCAGTTACGAATGTGCTTACAACAGAATATAAAAATATACATGTTAAATATACAGTATATGTATTTGCAATAAGCACAGTACTTCCTAAGCTGCCCTGTCCACCTACAGATGTGCTTACCTGTATCACCCACTGGAGGGCGCCACAAGCTGACAAATGATAAAAGCCTTGGGTTATGCATTCCACAAGGTCTGTGATTGCCTTTAGTATAACTTTGGAGATCAAGCATTGTTAAATCATGTTTAAAGTAGGGCTGTCAAAATTAACGCGTTAACGCGGATTAATCCATCATCATGATTAATCTGATTAAAAATTTTAACGCAATTAACGCATCTGCAGCGCAGAATG
>JAJHUR010098670.1:1503-19524 GCA_027495735.1 Lutjanus campechanus | reverse complement strand
AACAGTCTTTGTGTTTTGATTAAAATATTGCATTAGCCTCAGTCTTTTATTTCTTTCTCTAGTCAGCCAGAACTCACCTGATTAGTTGCTTTTTGATTATCTTTGCTGACATGCAACATTTCTGCAGTGAATAGGTATGAGGAATCCAAAGTTGTACATGTATCAAATATCAAATTTGTACTGAATCTCAACTCTGGTTGACTGTTTTCACAAGTCCTATTTGCTTGCACAGGCTTGTGAAATTGAACAAATTAGCCAAACGGCTCCGTAACACCCCTTCACACACTCACGCTACACTGTGGTATGTTAGTCTTGTGTTGTACAGGCAGGTTCAGAGGTCATTACCCTTGAACCCCACATGCGTCTTGCCCTCTGACCTCTGTGTTTACACAGTGATGTAACAGTGCTGACCTTACCACATCTGCTTCAGTCACTTTAATAAACTTAAACCTAAAAAAATAGATCTCATTTACAGCAGCCATTTTGGCACGACATAGACGGGTAAGCTCAGGTGTGACTAATGATACTGATTAAGGTTCTGCTCCATTCAGGTCAAACGCAGTTAGAGTGCTGCTATTGTGCACAAACATTCACTGGAAAGGCTCTGGTAAACTAAATGCAATGGGACCTTCATTAAAAAAAAGGGGGGGAAAAAATCCTTTTTGACCCTTTTAGATCACATCCCCAGTCATATTGTGCACGTATTTGAAAACAGCAGCACTGCTGCAGGGGCATTGTCTTATCATCCATTCAGTGCTATCACTTACTGCGACAAGTCCGTCCACAGTTGCCTGTTTTTACGCATAAATAGAATAGAATAGAATAGAATAGAATAGAATAGAAATAGACATACCGAAATAAACATACCGAAGCAAATATTGCTCAGCTTTCCATTTCATGTGGACTAATATCATTGGTGTTTACCCTACTATTTCATATCAACATGGCTGCTGTGATAAAGGTGTATAGTGTCACCAACAAAACAATAGCTTGCTCAGTGTTAAAGGACCAGTGTGTTGGAGCTCTTCTCACTCTCTCCTTCCAAACATATGGGAGCACTAGCAGTGGCTGCAAAACTTGCACAAAACATGAACGGCATAGAAACACAACACGGTGGACTCCATGAAAGAGAATCCACGCCGTCTGTAGGTATAAAGGGCTCAGTGTATCATACTGACATGAAATAGTAGGGCAAACACAGGTGTGACCAATGATACTATTTAAGACTTGTTCTATGGAATTGAACCTTAATTAGGATCACTGGTAGCACCTGAGTTTACCCTACATGGCTGCTGTGAAAAAGGTCTTCTCCCAAGTTAGGACAATTTTAACAATGCTCTTACAGAATGAAGGTTACACAACAAGACAGGACTAACATGTAGGCAAAAGCACAAATTAAAGTCACTTTAAGGTGAAACATGCTTCTTGTGTCACCTGTTTTCTCTCATTCCAAAGGGGGGCTTAGGTTTTTCTGAAAAGTCAATCATTAAGCAGCCTTCAGGACACAGGATTGCTATTTAAAAGCAACATAAAACAAGAAGGATCAATAACTGGGTCACTTCAAATGATCAACAACCTTGAATAATGTCATATCAGCACCTAATAATCGATTGATGCAACTGTCGCAGTAATGTGCGGTCAGATGTGAGTGCGTGTGTTTGCGTGTGTGCAAATTATGGATGGATGTTACATGATTAAGACAACACATGATCTCTCACACTGCCCATGCCGGTGACCTTAACTGGCACTAGCTGAAAAGCATGCAGATCTGTAGACTTGCATGTGACAGCGTGTTTGGTTGCAGATAATTCCTCCTCCGTTCCTTCTCGTCTGTCCGTCGCTCTCATCTCTCTGTTTTCATCCCTCTGTTTTAACCTATGAGCCTTCCCATCTCTGTTTTTGTGAATAAGGCTGATGCCTGAAGTGCTGAGGATTTGTTAGATGCTCGTTTCTTTGAAACACGTCATCCTTTTTTACCCTTTATATCGCTACTAGCCAGTATTTTAATCTGATGCTGTGTCTCGCTGAGCCCTCTTCTCTTTTCCTCGCGACTGTTAAGACAGGATTATCTCAGCTGAACTCATAAAACCTCATACATATTACACAGAGCCAGGAGCAAGTGTTGTTGTGAATTTCACAAGAAATAACATCAATTTTACATCAGTATCAGAGACATCATATGGACGCCTCGAGTCAATACTGGAGCAGCAGACGCAGTATATCATCAAAAAAACACATGTTCACGTCCAGAAAGTCATCTGTGGATATAAATTATTTATTATGAAATAAACATCACAGGACTGCAATTTTCTGGATTCCCACATGCACGACAGATTCCTCTGGGTTTTGTGTTTACTGCGGGACAAAAAGCTGGGTGGAGAGAGGACATGAAAAACAAAATAGAGAAGCAAACACGACAGCTCCCCTCTGCTTCGTAAACTGTAGCTCTAATCCAACCTCAAGGCCCTCGTCATCTCTTGATCTATTCTCTCGTTGTTTCGACAGCCTTTGCAGTCACATCAGCATGCTTTGTGAATGTGCAACTCATTGATTCCTATTCTCTAATGTCCTCTCTGTGGTGCTAAATATAGCATGACTTAAGTTAATCAGGGTTTAGCGCTTTATTTGCTTGATTCACTGTAAAAAAAATGTTTTGTCTGTTGAGGTAATTTTGTAATAAAACAAATTTATAGTCAGATAAACTTGGATGTACATGACGAAACATGTTCAACTAGAAGAGTGCACTCAGTGGTATGCAGATCTCCACCAGGCAGCAGGTGGTGAAGCACCTACTGCAATGCCACCACAACTGCAAGGAAGTTAACGTGGAACTTCTCCCTCTATTGACCTGTAACTTTAAAGGAAATTAACATATTTTTATAAATGAATGTATTTTTGTGGCAAAATGGAAGTTCTCACTTCATTGACATGATAATTTCCTGTGAGAAACATGGTGTCTTCACTTAGAGACTATTTTTACAGAAGAGTGTAGAGGACTGATAGAGAGCTGAAGTGAAGTTGACCTTTGAACTTTTGGATCAGAATCAGAATCAGAATCTGCATCATTTTATCCTTTTAAATATTTGAGCATAATTTTGTCTGAATTCAGAATAGCATATGAATTCTTGAGTTGTGTTTAGTGAGGTCCCCATGACCTTGATCTTCGATTTTTGACCACCAAAATCTAAGCAGTTCATTCTTGTGTCCAAGTGGACGCTTGTATTAAGTTTGAAGAAATTCGTTCACGTCGTTCTTCAGATATCATTAATAATCATTAATAAACTTGTAGAACAGTCCTTGACAGAGGGCTTAGACATTATTAGAGTCCATCTCTGCAGAAAAATGTCCATCTTCATCTGGAGCTTTGCTGTCATGTGTTCCATTATATAGACTTGTTTAACTCTCTTGAGTCCATTGCGTTTGGGCTGGCAGAAGCGTTTTCCTCCAGTTTATCATTTTGCAGGCAATAAGCAAGAGTATTCGAAGTATATATCTTTGATCTTTGTCTGTTCTAAATTGGGATGGTTCTCCAAGTATAAACAGCACCGGATCCAGTGGGAAAGCAGTTCTCATAATTTTTTCCTCCTCTTTAATATCATGCCAGAACCCCTGCAATCCTGGACAGTCCCAGGAGATATGGGAACAGTCCCCAACCATCCCACAGTTCCTCCAACACAAAGCTGATACTGAACCTTTATAAAAAATCAATGGAGTCCTGAAAAATCTCATTTTTAGCTTCCAGTCAAACTCCCTTCATAGATGGCTGTTGACACCTTTATGACAGCTTACACACATGTCCCCCCCGGGTCATATCCTCAATCTCAGTATTCAATTCTAACTCCCACTTTTCTTTCAGATGGAGGGTATTTTCTGCCATGTCAGCTGCTAACGCCCTGTGGATGTGGGACATATGGCCTTTGGTTGGGAGGCGTTTTTCTACTATCATAATAAAATACTGTTCAGTACTTGTTGGTTCTCTTTTGATATTTTCCCATTAAGCTATGGGTGTTTATAATGATTAAATTGATCAATATGTTAATGAAGTCTGGCAGGCAGTGAGACAAGCAGCCACTTAACTCCAGAGTCAAGAGTGTGAATTTTCAGAGCGGTGGGCTTTTGTTTTCACAATAACAGGTTTAGCTTTACAATGAAATTTCACAGTTTTGAACAGCTGATCAACTCACAGTGGAGGACTTGTCTTCAACTGTTATTGTCAATTTACAGTGCAGTGTTGCAGCCTGCAGAGCTTCCCTGAGTCTGGGGAGATGGGTCCAGGCTGAAACAACTCACTCCAACCATAGATCATATATTAAATAGGATTTCAACCTCTTTAATGTACAGTCTATGGCTCTGACTTGCTATTTAGACTGCTGCACTGTTTGTCATTAAGTGAATGAGAAAAGTTTAGTTGATTCCATGAAATTCCTGTACGATTTTTACGATGCTATAATCTGTAAACCTCACTCTGATATGTTCAACTGAACTCCATGCACTTTATACCCAGTTTTCCCCTTGTTGTTTAATTCCTCTGTGTCTTCCTTAACAAGATTTTAATACCTCACAGCTTTCCTCTGAACACGCTTCATCCATGGTGACAGTGGGACGCTGAGAAAAGCTGCCAGCAATACCTAATTAGTTGTGTACCAACGGCCAGCTCGTCACACTGTGCTTTCCATAATGAGCTAGTTAGCAGCATGTCCCCTCGGAGGAATAGTACAATGATACACATTAGTGCTGTGCACTGATGACAATGATATCCACAGTTCTGTTCCTGAGGCTATGGTGGACAGCTTTATCGACATCAATCAGCTGTTTAACCATATTTTACTATAGCCATCTGTGCAATCAGCACTGATTATGAGGTTTTAGACACCAATGTTTTTTTTAGGGCAAGTTGGCTGACCTAACCCTAACCCTATCAGATAACGTATACAGCTTCTACATGACATAAACTGTTGACCTGCTATCTCCCCCTAAAAGGACAAAATGGGTCTATGGAAGGTAATTCCCCTTAACTTGTACAGGCATGTTAACGGCCTGTACATGGAGACACAGAATAATGATTTGAATAGCTATGATGACAGAGAAACATGCAGTAAGATAATATAGATCGTCACTGCAAACACAGTTAATCATTATTCTGTTCACACTCGGTGTTGCTCAAAGGGAATTTTCCACTGTTTAAGTGAGTCGTTTCCTCACACTGCCAACAACTGGGGCTTAAAGCAGAGCTGCTGATGTTGCAATAGGATTTTTCTGTTTGACCTCCTGGGGGGTGGGGAGGCTGGGGGGGGGGGTATCCCTAAAACAGGTGGAAATGAAATGTGACCTAGATAACATCATAGGTCAAACTTCAATGAGCGGAGAGAGACAGACACAACTGAAGCACATGTTGTGGGCACATGCATGTGAGCAAACACAATCACACACACATCTGCGCGCCCACAGTGGCTGTTGGCTATCAGTAATATTCTCTTTAAGCGGTTTAACTTTTAACCAGTGTGCTTCCAGAGAGGAAGCCTTGCATCATTTTGACCTCAGCTGCGTTTATCCAGTTATAGCCAGTTATTGGCAACTCATACCACCATGCAGTGTCACATTAGCAGCAGTACTTTATTAGTCCTAGAGAGGCAATTACATTACATAAAAATAATCATCATTATCACAGTAAAAACTCAAGCATTGTTTACACAGAATGATTGTAGAGGGTACACAGTGCATTTTACAGTCTCACAATCATGTGATAATTGTATCAAACTGCTGTAGTGGCACATTATTATAAGTTGGACCTGAGACTCCACCTTATCAGCTCAGCTGTCTGAGTTGAGGAGCTTAACTCAGGATTAATCAAAGGCACCACAATAAAATAGAACATTTTAGATTTTTGATCAACAGGAGACGTGATCGGACACAGAGTCGCAGTTCAAGTTAAATGGAGAGAGCTTCAGAATTGAGAGGAAGAATAAGTAGGTCTGGACATTTGCATTAGTGTTCTTTCTGGGACAGTTGACCTGATTTCTATAAACACTTGTGTCAGTTCAGGCCGCTCCATGCGGTTGTTTAAGGCCACGACTGTTATGAGGGAGCCCCACAATCAGTGTGACTTTCTGTGTTGCTCGCTCTCACCACCGGAAAACTGGGCTAAATAAGTGTGATGCTGACTCGCACCAGAGAGACAAAGTGCTCATGGGGAGAAAAGGAGCATGGAAATATGGACAGAAGAAGTGTTGATGTGATGTAAACTTTATTTGATCACGAAGCCTGATGTTACCCTACAATTCTGTGGTTTCTGTTAACGATGACAAACAGCTAGATCTGCATTATACACTCATGTCCTCCATGAAATGTCAGAATTTTCATTGCACTGCTGTCCATGTGTCCTTTTCTGCCAATGTGATGAAAAAGGAGAAGATCCTGTAAGACATTCTAATGAGAAACAAAAAAATTACTTGGATAATAAGTTGTTATTTTCTGGATTACTATATGTCATTATTTTGAGATAGTATCTAACAATAGTATGTAAAAATAAAATAATTCTCAACCTTTAAATTATTTTCATCATTTACATCGACCTAAAATCTCATTTTTTATTTTATGGCCTTGCTCCCCCAGCGTTTGGCCTTTGTGCCCTCAACAAAACAAAAAAAAAATCCTCACACTTTGTAAGGTGTTAAGTTGACTTGCTTCCTTTAATAAGTCAGTATGTAGCCATGGTAATACAGGTTTCAGCTAAAATTAGTAATACATTCATTGCTTGTTAAAATTATTGTAGCCATGTTCAGTTTAAGGAGGCTTTTTCACACCAGGGACGAGGGCTCGAATCTGAGTATACTTGACCTTGATGTCCAGTTTGTTTCATTAGTGTGAACAAACTGTGCCTTGGTCGCCTTGAAAACGTGCTGCAGTTCATGTGTACTCTGGTATGATTTGCATCAGGTGTGAAAGCCAATTGTACAAAGAAAAGGAAGTGGCCTGCTAATTTGTGCTTGATAAGCTTTTCTACACCACAGCAAGAACATAAACAAATGTTGCGTAAATTATGATGCAAGTGTACTTTGGTACAGAACATTATTAATGTGGAAGCACGTAGGAGAACCTACTGTGGCTGCGAAACTCTCACAAAACATGAAAGAGCCAAACACTTTCACTCATAAATGGTTACAAATTAACCCACCTACAGTAGATAATTGGATGGAAATTAGAGATTCATGAGATGGAAAGACTGACTTTCCTTCTGAGACTGAGAAAAGGTACATACATCGCAAGATGGGCAAAATGGATGAAATACTTGTCGCAATAAAGATTATTTTATGTTTTGTTTTTTGTTTTTTAATGTCATTTACCTTCCCCCTTCTATTATATTCTCCATATGCCTGTTAGATTGAAATTTCTGGATAATATAGTGCCTGGTAACTTTTGTTGTTGTACTGTATATTTGTTTGGTTTGTTTTTGTTTGTGTTTGTTTGTTTTTATTCTTTCAAAAAATTGAAGAAAAAGCCAGTGTTTGGTTTGTCCGTTCTGGGCTACTGTAGAAACATGGTGGCATGACATGGTGGCCTCTATGGAGGAGGACCTGTTCTCTCAGTATTTATATAAATATAAATGTCTCATTCTAAGACAACAAAAACACAGCTATTCTTATTTTTGGGTGATTACATACTAAAAACATACTTATTATGAATATTATCTTCTATTTCTGCTATATTCTGCCAATTAAAAATCTTACATGCTGGACCTTTAAGTGAATTTGGGCTGAATTTTCATTGGAAAGGGGAAATAACACAGGAATGACATTAGCACAGTTTTTAATACTTGTAGTGATACTTGAACATACTTGAACATACTTGAACATACTTCATACTCGCTCTAGTGTCAGATGCTTCACAGATACAACGCGTGATCATATTCATCTTAGTTTCTAGACAGGCTGCCTCTTAAAAGTTTAATGTGCTTCTACTTATGTCTCGACTTCAGTGTCTGTGTTTGTTAAAGTAAAAGGAGGATAAACTGAGCAGGCAGACGATGTTGAATTTTATTCTGAGCTGAGTGGTGCTGTAACAGGAGAGGCCGTGACATTTACAGTGCAGGCTTGGGAGTGTGAATTAATCGTGGAGAGACTGGATGTTGACATCATGTGGTAGTTCTCCGTCTAGATTTTGCATTACAAAAAACCCACGCACAGTGTATTTTCATAACTCTTTGCAGAGACCGAACAGAAGGTTAGCATTCTCTTTGAGGCCCAGACCCAGTAAACTGCAGAGGTAAAAACTGGCATTGATGTCTCCTGTTTAAATTCAGCAGCCCCACACAGAAATAGAGACAGTGGCCTTGATCATGTGTCTGCGCTGTCTGCTCATTCAAGTGTATAATGACGAGACCATGTGCTTATCTTGTGGAAAATTTGCAGCTCGTCCTCCGCACTATTGTGTTACTCCAGCAGGTTCTGTTTTATCATTGTTGTCCGTGATGTGTTTTGTTATGGCACCAACAGCAAATGTCAGCAGGCATATTCTGCCGTGGCAGACCATAATATTTACTCTAGAAATGGGATCATAACAAATCCATGGCTGTCTCGTTTGATGTACATACGGAAATACTTAATTGAACATGGCACGATAATGTACGATGAAATTGCCTTTAGGAAAATAACAAATTTATGAGTAATTACATAACATTCTGCACAGCCTTATATAATGAACATTTCATATATTATATAATGCATGATAATTATAGTATTTAGCATTTTTGGCTAGAAAATTTGCAAAAATTTGCTTGTGGGTAAGACTTGATCAATAAAGTCCTGTCAAGTCACACTCTTGTTGCTCTTAAGCTGGATCTATGGTTCAATGTTTACCTTTTAACTTATTATAACAGTCTAATTGTATGTGTAAATACACCTGTGTGTGTATAAAAAACAAAAACAATTGGACTTTAAATCCCTGAAAGACACAACTGATATTACAAGCAGCATGACAGATTAATTTTTCTGATTAAATGCTTTTGACCATTCAAAATGTAAAAGATTTGTGCTCAGAACAAGTAAATATAATTAGAGCTAAAGAGCTAAAGACTACAGTATAATAACAGCAGCATGATGAAAGCTGTATGTCTCTCCAAGCAAAGGAGAGTATTATTTTTACTCAAAGTAATCAGACAGATGAGGGCAGTGGATAAATTGCAGCTGCGAGACGAGACAGCAACGTGAGGTGCTTCTTAAGATGCATTTACAGGCTTCTCAGTAGACGTATAATGCAACTGCCTCATAGAGCAGCTCCTTTTATAAATAGTCCAGCCTTATTGTGGCTCGTTTCCATGTGTATCTTGTATTTTTCTCAATGTCACATTCCAGCTGTAAAGAGGAGTGTTGATATTTTGACCACGGGCTTCTGTTTAGGCCAAAAACAATCACTCACGTTTTATAATCCTTTCTTTGGCCTTCCTGAAGGTCTCACCGAGCTGTTTTCATGTTAAATAGAAATGAAGTCAGACAAACACTGAGGACAGGTCACAGTTTCTTGAGTTGAGGTCAGCTGGAACTGTTGTGTTTTCTAGGTCATGGTTGCCATCACTTCATTCTGTAGTTTGGTGAAAAGGGATTAATAAAAAAAAAAAAGTGTTTGTTTCTCCCTGACATTCAGCCAGTTTAATACATTTTGGTGATTGGAAAGAGGGAATCAAGAAAATTCCTTTTCGCATCGGTTGAGCTAAAATGGAACTTTTTAACCTCTGACAGCACAACAGATGCTGAATTGATGACCGCAGGCCACAGAGTAAATGGTCCCCGTCCACTCTAATGTGAGTTCACATTAAAGCTCCAGTGTGGAAGATTTAACTGGGATCTATTGGCAGACTGATGTCAGGAATGAAAAGGAATATTCATGTTCATATATAGTTTATAATCTTGTGACTATAAGTGTTACTGTTTTCATTACCTTAGAATGAGCTGTTTATAAATACAGAGGGTGCAGGTCACAGAACAGACAAACCAAACACAGGCTCTAGATACAGCCTTTCATGTTTAACATCCGCCACAGTTTTTCTTACACACTTGGAAGGGGAGGGTGAGGCAAACGGTATTCAGTTGGTTGCAATCTACAACCTCAAAGCTAGAGGCCACTAAATCCTTCACACTTGTCCTTTGAGAGCCATCTCAGTATTGTTTACAAACACATGATGGATTCATGGAAATTTGATTGGATATACATTTATTGTTGGGTTTGATCCAAAGCTCACAGAGGTGCATTTTTGTTTGAGAAATCTCGCCTGTCAATTTCCTCAATCATTGCATGTTTGACTAATCCTCTGACTTCTGTCCTCATTGTAAATGTAGATGCGCAGCTATGAAGCGAGCTAAACACACTTTCAATAAACGTTGGAGACATCTGTTTGTTTGATTTGTTTTTTTACTGGAAGCAACACAGAAAGAGTTTTGGACAACAAATTAAATTATGGTGATTACAAATCAGAAAACAATGAGGTTACAAAATCAGAGTTCAATTAAAGTTATTGCAAAAACAAATTAGTACAGTAACTGGATTCACAAAAGCACAGACAGATGCAGTAGTGGACATACTGAAAATCTGTAGTCAAGTATAAGTATTGTTACATTGCTGAAATATTACTCAAGTACAAATAAAAACAAAGCATTCTTTTCAGAAACTACTTTGAGCTTCTGTCTGAACTTACTTCAAACTCCTGCACTGTCCTGCTCAGTGATTATGTCCACTTCTCCAAACCTGTACCTGCTGCAGTGTGTTTTTCATACGTATGTCGTGGTTTTCATCGACTCGTTTAGCCTTGTTGGCTACAAAAACATGCAGATGAAAGGACTGGATATTAAATCAAATTGTAGGCCAACTCAAATAACTAAGTAGGTTATATATCGTAACGCTTACTTAAGTATGAGTAAAATCACAGTCTTGAAAAAAATATTCATAAAAGTACAAGCACCTGGCTTTATTAATGCTCTTGGTGCTTTACTCAACAGTTAATTTTATATATTCCCTCTACACACATCACATACACACATTATATGTCATAAAACATAAGAGATAAAGATAAAAATAAGATCCTATCACTTATCTATGATGACATATAATGTGTGTAGATGTGTCATGTTCCCAAGGTAAATTTTGCGCCAGTATTTTTTACTTGTGCAACTGCACCTTGGCGCGTACCAATGCTATATAAGGATGACAAAGGAAAGAAGGAAGAAAATGTGTATACCATATTGTTATTGTGTGAAAACTAAATAAAAAATGAGTTTTAAAAAATTACATTGTGCTAAGAAACAAATGTCACCAAGTGGTAGATCAACAGTACAACATGTTCCACTAAAGAACAGCAAGTGCACAGTGCGTAACAGTTTAACAGTTACTTTGGAATGTAGTTTTAGCAACACAGAATACCTTCCTGAAAAGGGTATGTGATTAGTTCTAGTGTGTGTGTGTGTGTGTGTGTGTGTGTGTGGAGGTAAGAGAGGAGAGAAGGAGCAGGGGGTGATGAGGTCATCGAGGTTGATGGAGGACACACTGACACTAATGTACAGTCGGTGAAATACGTTTACTTAAATTATCCATAGGCCTAAGTGACAGATTAATGACCTGAGCAAAAGATTGTGTCATAGATGAAGAGGAAAATTACGATAAATTTATTCAGTGTAAACATGTATGACAGATACTTCACAGCGCTCCTCCTGTCACGTGCATCGCAGCCTCGGGCGCATGCTACAGCAGACACGCTCAGCCAGTTCAGAAATAAATCCTTGACTTTCACAGCTGACCGACGTCACTGAGCTGATATACAGCACAGCATCTCTACCTGGAAGTGAAGGCTCAATACGCTGCTGCTGGCATCTCTGAGGGAATGTTATTGTTGGAGCCTCTCTGTGCTGCTGTCGGCTCTTTGTACTTTTTCAGTAATGATTAATTTTTGTCTGAATTTTTTTTATTCATTTAGAAGAAGCGACAACAAAACAAAAAATATCAGAGGTCACCTGCTTCACCAGGATGTGAAGCATTTAATCTGCAACACCGACCTGCACACACACACACACACACGCATTACAGTAAATACACACATTACCCACACTCTGAGAAATAAGGGTTCCAAAAGGGTTCTCCTTGACGGGCTAAAGTTCTACCCAGAATCATTTGCTGCTAATGAAACATTTTTAAAGAAATTGTTTGTCAAGGATTTTTTTTGTCAGACCGGCTAAATAACCCTTTTTGGAAGAAGGGATTTCACCAGGGGTTCTTTGGAATATGAAAGGTTCTCAGTAGAGCCCCCTGTTTGGGTACTAGGGGTTTGGGAAGCATGCCCTGGGTAGGTGCTAGATAAAACCTTTAGAATATAAAAGGGTTATTTGTGGAACCCTCTGGATGGGTTCTCTTTATCACCCTTATAAGGTGGAAATATTCTGGGATTCCTTAAAGAACTCTTTCATCAAATGTTCTTTGTACAATAATATAAAAGGGTTCTCAGAAGAACCCCTGGGATGGGTTCTAGATAAAACACATGTAATATGAAAGGGTACTCGGTAGAACTCCCTGGGTGGGATAAAATCTTAAGAATATAAAATGGTTCTAGGTAGAACCCACTGAGTAGGGTCTGGATAAAACATTTGGAATACAAATAGGTTCTCATTGGAACCCCTTGGGTGGGTTCTTGATGGCACTCTTAGAAGGTGGAAAAATTCAAGATAGAACTCCAGAGAAGGTTCAGTGTGGAACCATCACACCACAGAAGGCTTCTCCTTTAGAAACCCTCATATGGTGCGAAACCTTTCGCAGATGATTCTAGGTATAACCCTTTATGTTTGGTTCTAAGTAGAACCCTATGACAGTGTTCCAAGTGGAACCTTTATAAAAGGTTTTCTACCGGGAACTAAAAAGCGTTCTCCTGTGGGGACAAGCTGAGGAACCCTTTATGGTTCTAGTCAGCCCCTTTATTTCTGAGAGTGCACTCACAGTCACATACAGCAGCAGTGAGTCTGATTAAGAAAACCTGCAGTGACCTTGTCGATACGTCTCTCGTCATGTATAAATCTGCTCACCAGGATCATCACATCACACTGTTACCATGGTGAAGTATATTAGTAATCTGAAACCTACACGTGAGGTTCTGTGGTGCTGCTGAGGTAGACCGGGCTGGAATATCAATTTGTCTCACAAATACAGTATGTAAAATAAGGAAGGCCACTGCTTCCTAACGTGTGATGTGTGTTTTGTTTTGTTCAAGTGTATTTATGTTACGCCAGGTAACCTGCATACATTTAGTAGCAATAATCTATTTACATGCAAGTGTAACTGGGAAAGGTTCCACTGTGTTGAAAACATGAGTCCTAGAGGAAATCAACACTGCTGTTGCTGAGATTTTATCTCTACTTCCACCTTGACCTAAAGTTTTTTCCCCCCCTCATATATACAGAGAGGTAAACCAGTTCTTCTTGACACGTGTTTCTTACAAGCAAGACCTCTAACTGCCCTTAGGAAAAACGCTATCTGACCCGAATAGGTCAATGGTTCAGAGAAATGTCCTGCTGTCTGTCCATGAAAAGATAACCTATATCCTTCAGGGCAAAAAAATACTTTTTCAATGAAATGCGGGGACGGTTTGCATATCTTATTGACAACTGTCATTTGAATTACGTGCTTGGTCAGGTAGAAGAGACACGGGATGGATAAAAGGAAAAGGTTTGGTTATATGGTGCTTCATTAAGAATAAAACCTTGAGTGAGGTGTTGTACCAATGGAGAAATATGTTGCTTGTGGGCCTCCCCCCCCCCCCCCCCCCCCCCCCCCCTTTTTTGTGTTTGTTTTTCTGTTTGCATATGGCTCTTCTGTTTCTATTGTCATATACATAAGTTTTATGTGGGCCGTTATTATTTCTAGACATTATCAGATGGGTGAAGGTGGGGAATGGGTGCTGGAAAGGGTGGGAAAGTACAGGATGATGCATTTCTGGTTTGTACCTTCTGCAAAAATCATCAAACTATTGTTTAAGAAAATCTACACCTTCTTCATTTTTGTCCATGATCTACATAATCACATGTGATTTTGTGTTTAAGCACTTCTTTGATGGGACAACTATGCTAGAAAATATCTGATAAAAAAAAACAAACTCATTTAGATAAAATTGTATGTGTTCTGCCTCTCGACTACAAATTTTAGCTGTAATAGGCCTATAATTTTATAATCCAGTGCCTGTAGAGGCTGTCGGGTGAAAGCTAAAGAAGGTGATGGCTTTGAGCATGTTAATAATAAACTGTTTCAGTGCAAGGAGGTCTTTCTTGGTTTTTTAAGGCCCCATGCTAGTTTTTTATTAACTTTATGGATTTTTTCTGACACCGTTGACAAAACAGTGCAGAGCAGCACTCTGTAACTAGCACAAGAGTTAATGGTTTCCTCAAGAGAAATCACAAACAGGTTAGCTCAGTTTAAAACACAAGTACATTTTTACCCTGAAATACCATTGTTGTCACATTTTGTTTTTGTCCTAAACGATGGCGTCAGTGTCCTACTTTAACTGACAGAAACTAACCACTTAGTTTCAACAGGTGCAGTTGTATCATCCAAAACTAGCACAGGTTAGCATGAGCTTTAGCTAACATATTTGGCTGTAAGCGACACAATTATGAAGACACATAGTTAATAGTAAATCACTAGTCAAGTAGTTTGTATATCATTTACCAGTGTTGATAGAAAATGAATAAAACTGAGCTGCTTTGGAAAAATATCAGGCTATATTATTAGTTATGTATTCAAGATGCAAGTAGCTAGTATAACTATTAATATATATTAGCAATGTGAAGCTAGCTAAGTACATTTAGCTTGTGATTTTGACCTTTGTGGATAATTTGGTCACCACGTAATCTCATTTGGCAGCAATACATTGTACATAATTTGTCATCAACATCACAAATATTCAACACGTGATAAATAGGCTGTATGATCATTAGCTAATTAGCTTGGTTGTATATTTTTCAGAACACAGACAAGTAATAAAAGGTAAGCTAATTTCATCTTAAAACACAACCACAGCCAACTGACATCAGTGTCCAACAGTAGCTGTAACTGACACCAACTAATAACACATAGTTTCAACAGGAGCATAAGCTAGCATATGCAGCTATCTAGATAACATATTTGGCTACAAAAGACTGTACAGCGATTTTGACCTTTGTGAATAATTTGGTCACCAACTCTTCTAATTTGTCAGCAGTCTCTTGATTTAAAATAATTTGTCATTAACAGTACACATATCATACACATTTATGGGAAACAAATGTGGGAAATGTTCTAATCATTAGCTAGTAAGCTAGCTTACGTTGTCCATTAATATTTCAATTTATGTATATTAATATATCTAATAATTAAATATGTATTTTATTAATCAAAGCAGGGCCACTGTGGAGGAAAGCTTCAGTACATGGGTTGCACACTCTTACCAACTGCGCTATATGAGTATAATATTTTAATATACATACATATTTTACTCACAATTTGAATAATATTAAGAATCTTTTTAGCCTCTAAATGGTTTGCAATTGTTCAATTTAAACTTACAGAGTTATCCCATAAGGGCTGTAAAATCCATCACGCTCATCATGACAGGTTTGAGCATGCATGTCTTATAAACAAAATCATTTTCACTTTTTACTCAGAGCCCATTCAAGAGATGTTACCCATGGTTGGGCTACAAACCATTCTGTGAGAAAAAAGTCTTTATAGTATGATTCCACGCTGTGGAGCAGACCTTTAGAAATAGAGCATTACAAAATGGCACACACACTAAACTGGATAACATATTCATTTTGTTTTGGACAGGGCAACACTTCAGTGAAGAGGCTGCAGGAAAATATGTGCTGGGAACTCACACGCTAACTAGAGGAAGAGAGCGCGGCACACATGACACTTCCTGACCTTTCTCACGACGAGCCAAGTCAAAATTAAAGACATGTTTTTGAAACATTGAATTAATTAATGTCACATTTTTTTTGACAAGTAATGGAAACCATGGTTTGACTTGCTGAAGCAGATGTTCCATGCTGGAGCTTGTTTATTAAGTTTCTACTCAACCGTAACAAGTATTTTCAAACATGCAGACTTTGCATATTGTTCATGCTCTTATGTAAGATAAACATCCACAAGTCAGCTTCCTCACGGCCATGGGAAGTGAGACTTACTGATGAAACTCAGTAAGTGAAGACATACAAACACACAAGTTTACATGCACACGTACACCTGATGCACACACAAATGCCCTCTGTCAGAAGACTTAGGTGGGCTGTGAGAAGCTTTATTGTCATTGTGATTATGTTAGACGTTCCTTCAGTCGGATAAGGTCAGGGAAATGTTTTGAGAAATGTTGTATGGGAAGAGATAAAGTCTGCCTTCCCATAATACTCCAGTACATGTGTCTACTTCTTGTTTTGTATCGTGCGCGCGCATGTGAATGAATGGTTGCTGCCTACGTGCAGGTGCGTGGGTTCACGTATAAAGGAGAGGCAAACTGATTGACAAGCACACTAAGAAAGAACGACACAGAGTATTGCATAATACAGTTATTTGCACAACATGTCCTCCCACCCTCCTCCTCCCTTTCCTCCAAGCTATTTCTTTATTCTCTTCCACTTAAATCCCATCTCGCTCTCCACCATCCCTCTCTAATTGTATTATTCATGACACATTCCTTCATTGTTGTCACTGCTGGACAGTTTTTGCATGTAATCCCAGTCTTCTTCTGTCCCTTGATTTCCGCCTGAGCGAGTGCAGCACATGGAGTGAAGTGTGCATTCATATTCCCATTTTATGATCATTTAACTTTACTATTTCTAAACATTTAAGCCAGTTTGGATCAAAAAATAGTTCATTATCATAATAAAATCAAACATATTTGATATTATCAGAAGGTAGGTGCGCTCTGTACAGCACCAAACAGGAATCAGCAAGCCGGGTAGTTACTTTGATAACAGCAGAAAAATATCCTAAAATACTGTCACGCTCACAATAAACAGGGAATTGAGAGCGTTATGAGTCTGTGTTTAATTCAGCATATATATCTGATTAACCAACCAGCATCTATTATAGTGAGAAATCTTAATTTTTTATACTTATCCCACTGTAATAACACAGCTGACCAACAGAGGCTTTGCAAACTATAAATTCAGTTTATCTTTATGGATTATTCTGATGCTGAATTGACACAAAAACTGTCAATATATTTCCTGGACACATAAGGAATCTTTTAATATTTTTCTTAAAGGGAGTTTGGCATAATATTTTCCACAAAGCGCACAGGGAGCTTCAACTCAAACTGGTAATATGTATATTTTTTAACATTTTGTCACCACGGCCATATACCTCCTGTTGCCTGGCATTAATCCTGCACCTCCACTTTTAACTATAATTAGGCTCCTATGCACACATGCACACTAGGAGGGGATAAAGGGAAGGCAGACGTGAAGAGGAGGTGTTTGTGACAAAAATGAATTGAGAATTTATTTATTTTGAAGTACTGACAACTTTGTGACACGATGAAATATTGATTGTATTGTATTTAGACCCTTTCTGATGCAATAAAATAAAAAGACAAAAGAAAAAGTGGAGTGACATCAGCAACTGGGGTAAGAAGGACACAAGGAAGGGGATGGGGAAAAAAGGAAGGATGGAGCAGAGTCACAGAAGATATCAGACAGCTCAGCAAAGTTATCTCCTCTCTTCTCTTTGTACTTTAGTCTATTGAGTTCTGCAGACATGTTGGCAGACAGTATAGCTGATTGTCACAGTTCGATTTGGTCCACTCAGCAGAGCACTAAAGAGGGGAAGCTGTAATTACCCAGATAGATAAACTCATATGACTGACCCAAATTCCCCTACAAGGATGGAAAATGTGACAGTAGTATGTACAGGTCACATGGATAGTATCATATCCTCATAACACCTTCAGCGTAATGGATCCATTTCTGCTGCGGGATTTAACTTGGTGGATTGTGTGTGAATTTTTTTTTTTTTTTTTTT
>JAJHUR010098668.1:1943-13967 GCA_027495735.1 Lutjanus campechanus | reverse complement strand
AGTTAAAATGACTGGTTTTGCCAAAGGAGTTTGGTGGCTTTTGAGAAAGTAATATTTGGCTTACATAACAGCAGTTTTGACTTGGAAAAGGCTGTCTGACAGCAAGGTGAAGAGATGAAAATATTCTAAATGTAGCATACACTTAAACTGATTTTGATTTCTTTTTAGGTGGCCCTTTTTAAGTGCCTTAAATACCTTTTCTTGCTGACCCCGTCCACGTTGCTTTAGCTTACATGCTGGTACTCCCCTCTGCTTCTCCTAACTATCAACTTCTCCTATAAATTATCCCTTTAAAGGCTGCGTTCCACCCCTGAATTAAAATGTTTTGCACAAAACAAGTGCTGCTCTTAGATGCATAGCAGGTTTTGGAAGTAGAAAAAGATAAAAGGAAGTAAAAAGATAAAAGAAAAGGAAGAGCAGGTGGGGTGTATTGATATCTCTTAAGATGGACTCCACTTCATATGTGTGGAGACCTCGGCATGCTGGCATCTCTCACACTGTGACAGGACCCAGGACACAGAGCTGGCTCAGCAGTGCCACTGTTTGGCTTTTCACATGGCTTTTAGTTTGTTGTAATCAGAAAGGAGAAAAAAAAAACTAAGATGTGTGTGGGGAGGGGGCGGGGTTGTTCCTGGAGCCAGGGGCTGGAGTATGGGAACACGGCTGGTCTAGAGGGCCTGGACCTTGGGGAGAGACAAGTGAGAGCAGGGGGTCCCCGCTGGAGCCAGAGGGGGCCTGGGTCTGGGATTGGGTCTGGGCCGACCTGCTTTGTAATGTGAACCCCTGGGGGATTAGAAGCTGTAATAGGAGGGGAGAGGTCGCTGCAAGGTCACTAGGCATGCTCACTCTCTGCATTCCTCCACCTTAGTACACTGCAATTAAGAAATTACACTGGAGGGCCCCGGTGAGGGGAAGAGGAGGACAGAAAGAGGAGGAAAAAAAAGGGACAGCAAAGGCCAAGATTAATGACCAGGCTCATTGGTTGAAAGCTGCGCCATTTTCTAATGTCAGTTCATTTGAAATGCACATGTTTGTCAGAGCAGGTCTCTTAAAATCTCACTACTGGGGTCATAAAATAAATAAATCATTCCGGGTGGGTGTTGGGGTATGATGGGTGCCCTCACCTCCATATAACCTAGAGAGCAGCTCCTGTTAAAAGGCCCGGCAGATGTTTTTGACACTGTAAGCTGCTAATCTCCAGCCTTGTAAGCTGCAGTCATTCCGTTAAGTAGATCTGAGACCCCCCTCCTTTATTAACAAGAGTGGTAAAACCATCTGAAGACAATAACCGAGGACACACCGGGCCTCGCTGGCCGCGCTGCACTTCTGTTATGGCACAGCGGTCCTGCTCAATGGCTGGGCCATAATTAAGTACCAAATATACCATATTGTGTGGCTGTGTAATCAAATCAAGAGAGGATAATATTCCTCTGTATTAAGCTATTAATGTAATTGGTCATGAAGCATAAAGTATGTTACGTAATTAAATAGTCTCAAAATTATATAGCCCTATATTAAGAATTAGCCAACCTGAGCAAATGTTGTCTCTGTGTGGCTGTTTTAGGGAACATTGCTTCCTGATTTTTTTTCTGCCACCATTAGCAAAGACAGGAGGGGATGAGAGAGTGAGAGACAGTGAGAAACAGAGGACTAGAGGGGTGAAATGATCTCTGTCGGCAGAATTGCCGATGTGACCCTTTAGAAAATCCAGTCTCCATTTACATATAAAGGGTTCTTTTAATCAAGGTAAGTGTTATTATATTGTGCCTCATTGGGCAAAGGGAGTTTAGGTGTTAAAATAAAATCTCTTCTGCCCTGCCGCCTTCGGGATGTGATATGTCTTGATTTTTCAAATGTCAGCACTGTGGCAGTAGCGGGAGGCGGAATGGCCAGCTTAATCAGACCGCCGCCATTTAGCTGGATAATAGTACAGGCATTATACGACATGACCCCACACAGATTGAAACAGAAACTCTTTCAACTGTTCTAGTCTCATAAATATGTCATTTATAACAAAAGTCTTAAGACATCCAAGTGGGGGTAAGAATTGAAAAATACTGTAAACTGTGATTTCTGCATGTTTTCTCATCTGAAGAAAAAAAATGTGTATTAACTGGTTTCTTTACTTCCTTCGTGTAATATTTTTGTAATGAAAGTTTTACTTAAAAGCTGACAAGTTTAAGTTTATGTTCATTGTCAACATTTAAGTTGATTCGAACCCATTTGGCAGTCACAAATACTGTGAAAGTAATGTAGCTATTATTTGATATTTAAATAATTCTGTTTTAAATTTATGCTAAAGCTACCACAAGGAGTTTTTAACTGGTTATGAAACAGTCTCAGTTTATTTCTAATGCCTTTATATGACCTACATAAGTTAATGAGATCATTCACAAGAAGACTGGCTATTTCTACCCATTGCCACTGGGTCGGAGTTTCCATGAAATTGTATTATTTTTGACATTACATTTTGTGGTTATTGTGGTGGAAACAGTACCACTTTTGTCCACAGGGGGCTCCAAAATCAACAAAATATTAAAGTTCCTTCTAGTACCTTTAAATTTATGTTCATCATTGTCAATATTTATGTTGATTGGTGCCTTTAAAAGCTGTTTTAAGTGATATTCAAATGTCTTGTTTTGCCCACAACCCAAAGATACTCAGTTTACTGTCATAAAGAAGTAAAGAAACCAGAAAATATTCACCTTTAAGAAGCTGGAAACTGACTTTTTTTTCTTTAAAAAAATACTCAGAGTGATTGATGGATTATCAAAATAGTTGATGCTTAATTTAATAACTGATTTGTAATCAATCAACCATTGCAGCTCTAGAGCTAATAAACATTTATCAGATTTTCTGCTGTAATCTGTGAGGTTCACCCCCTTTTTCCTCACATAATGCACTAAAAAAAAGACATTTTTGACAGGATCACATTTAAGTGATTTTCACAACTTTCCCATCATATGATACCTTAAGACTTTTTTGTCCTCATTCAGAACACACTGAAGACACACTTTAGGGTAAAATGCGTGCACTTTAAGGGTTGTGTGTGTGTCTGTGTGTGTGAGACAGAGCGACTGTATCTGTATGTGTGAAAGAGATCCCCTCCTTTTAGATGCAGTCATGCTTGTGTCTACAACCTTATAAATTTATCTCAATGTCTCCTCGCTCTTGTCTGTGAGTCTCAGGTCAGGCTAGTCACTGGCCCCCGCCCCCCCTTAAATCGTCTCCCTCCAGTAAAAAATAATCAAAACACACACACAGCTCCCCCCTCCTCGCGCTCCTTCCTCCCTTTACACAGCTCAAACCAAACCCCCTGTGAAGGATCGGCCATGTCACCCACGGCCCGTATATCTCGCTCAGGGACCGTAATGTACTGCGGTGTTCCCGTCTTTGCATATAAGATAATTTGGGCATCAATCCTTCCCCAGACAGATTTATGTCACTCGGAGGACAGTTTCACTTCTCCTTCTTTATCGCTTCACTGGAGCCTGCTTAATTTCTCCCCGTCAGCCCCCTTCCCCTGGAGATGTTATTTTTTCCCTAAATGTCCAACATTTGCATTGGCTGTCCGGGATGGGGAGAGCGATGGCGCTGTTGTGATAAATAAATTTGTGCACGCCATGCCAGGTTTGTTTCTTCCCCTCCTTCTTCTGTTGTTGTTCCTGTTGTCTGGCGCCACAAGTCGGGTCCTCTCTGTCCCAGGACAGTTGGTTCCCCCTTTTTCCCAAGTCTTCAATTCATCCTTGGCTACTGGCCCCCCTCTACGCCTTAAAGAGACAGTTCACTCAAAAATTGAAAATACATATTTTTCCTCTTACCTGTAGTGCAATTTATCCATCTGGACTGTTTTGCTGTGAGCTGCTGAGTTTTGGAGAGATGTCTGCCTCTCAAGTATTATGGAACTAGATGACACAAAAATACATTTGAAAAACTCAACAGCAATGTCTCTTTCCAGAAATCATGACCCGGTTACTTAAGATAATCCACAGATCTTGTTCTGAGCAGCTTCATGAAGGAACTATTTTCTATTTTTCAATATACTATTGTGTAGCCACTGCCAACCGTATCATTTCATGGAAGGAAGCATGCATCTACTCATGAATGAGACGAGCCCAGAATCAGCTGAGGGCGCCATTAATATTTATATCCCACACTGTCACAAGCATGAGCCTCTCCTCCATGAGTAGATGCACGCTTCCTTCTGCATGCTGATGCTCAAACATGCTCATAACAAGGTCTGTGGCTTGTCATGATTTCTGGAAAGAGACATTGCTTTTTAAGGCAAACTATGCAGGATTTTCCCAAAAAACAATGCATAGACTTGTACTCGTACACCTACCTTACATATCTTCTCATTTTCTCATTGTTTTACTGCGCTTAGGACACTTTACCAACCCAAAAGATGATGTCTTGGGAATGAGACTCAACAATCAACTAGCTTTCTGGTGTGTTTACAAACAGCAACGGATAAATTCTCCTTATTCTACCTTTAATTTTCTAAAAAAAAATGTATTGTTGTGGTGCTTTGAGCACCACAAGTAGAGTGCCATCTAGTTCCATTATAATTGAAAGAAGGCAGACATTTCTGTGGCCGATATGTGACAACTCACACCAAAACTATCTAGATGGATAAACAGGACTAGATTTTGGGGTGAACTGTCCCTTTGAAACATCTTGCTAAAACAGCCATGCATACTAGCTCACAGCTGCTGATGTTAGGGAGTAGGGGGTCGAAGCTCGCTGCAAAATTACAGCCAAGGTAAGTTGGGATAGTGCTGGTGAAGTGAAAGGGAATTGTGGGTGTTAAAAAAAAACCCACAGCCCCACAGTGTAAAAAAACAAGGAAAAGAGCCCAGTACTTACTTCCCCCTTTTTCTTTGCGTTTTGCTTTACAAGATGGAGGTTACATGTAGTGCCATTGCCCATCCATGCCCATATTCATCCCCATTCCACTCATAGGCCCTAGAAAGAGGAGATAAACGCCAGAAAAGTGTCAGCAGGAGGTTTGAATCACAGAGAGGTCAGAGGAGACCCACTGATAGAGAGGATGAGGTTGGTTAGATGGAAAATGACGAGGGAGGGGGAAGTGAAGGATGTACAGATTTTGGCATACGTGTTTTTAGTTTGCATTGCACCCCAAAAATTCCTTTGTTAAGATCATTTGAAAGGAATGTGTTTGATTAGAGGAAAAAAACAAGCAGCAGACAGTTGGGTTAACACTGAGGGGACGTTTTACAAGAAGAAGTGTTATTGTGGTTGTGTAGCACTTGTTAGTATTAGGTTTACATGGCCGACTTGTGGACCTGCTCCTTGCTGAGGTCACTAAATCTCATGCTACAGTCAAGAGGATCAGTGTTGATCAGCTCTGCGATAACTGAGGGTGAAACTGGTGTCTGGTAAAGCAGGCAGCATGACGGAAGGGAAGAGGGATGAAGGAAGGAGGAGAGGAGGACGGACGGACTTACCAGCTGGTCGGATCCCCATGTGTTGCTGACCGTCCAGCACGAAGCTGCCCATTGGCTGGCCCTCTGGACTGTACGCTGCTCCTTGGCTCACTGAAGGATCAAGAAGAAAACCTGATTGTAGTCAAAACGTGGACATGAAAAAGGGAGGGGGGAAGAAGAAGAGAAAACACACCAGACAATCAGCAATTGTCCCAGCTTCAGCCCAAACATACTGTAAGACATTGTGCTCATGTTTGTGGACCGCATTGACTGACGCGTGGCATGCAAACACGCATACAGTAGGTCCCCATGCATGCAAGCACACACACACACACACATTCACACACACACACACACACAGCCAGTGTCATTCAAAACCACACTTACAGGAGATACATTGTTCTCTTACTGAGTGAAGAAAACATGCAGTTTGACAGGATGAGGAGAGTTTCTGCCATGGCAGCCAATTCACCCAGTCAGCACTCAAATTAGTGGTTATACACTCTTAAATATAAAGGTAACACTTTACAATAAGAGTGCAAATCATGTACTTATGTAATGCTTCCTAATGCATTACTCATGATGATTTAATGCTTGACTTAAGGGGACAGTTTTGATTATTTGAAGTGGGATTGTATGAGGTACTTATCCATAGTCAGTGTATTAGCTACAGCACATGGTGGTCGCCACACGCTGCTGTGAACAGGACCAGCAACAAAAGGGATTTTAGCCCCTTAAAAAAACAATATCAGTGCCTGTATGCTATATTTAGAATAATTTCACAGCTTTACTTCTCTGATGGCAAAGAAGCCAAATATCGCTCTGTCCAAATCAACTCCATAGCTTAAAACTATTCTAAATATAGCGTACAATTAAACCCAGGTTGATTTTTGTTTTATTTTTTTTAGGTGGACCTTTTTTAAGGGCTAAAGTACCTTTTGTTGCTGACCCAGTCCACACTGACTGTCAATAAGTACCTCAATGATCTATTAATTGTGAACTAATCACAGAAGTCATAGAGACTTGATCATTTGTTAGTGATAAGCAACAGGATTTTGTGATATATCCTGCATTATTGAATGTATTAAACCATCATAATTAATAAATTAATTACCTAAATGTATGATTTGTGCCCTTATTGTAATGTGTTACCAACATAACATACAATTCTAAACATGCAGATAATCCCAAAGCTGCCAAATCATTCAGAATTATGAATGATTTACCTGATTATCTGTCATGATACAGCAGCAATCAATTTGCTCAGTTGCATTTTGTTTTGCCAATTATGAGCCCTAATGAACTAATGCTCTTTGCAGACTGTAGAAAACAGTGTATTCTGGGACTGTTTACTAACAGTATTATCTTGGATAATCTGCAATTCGTAAAGATTAGTGGGAGCTGTTAGTCATGCTGTTTTTGCTGAGATTGTTGATTGGCACACATTTGTTGCATGCTGACAAATATTCCACACAGAAGCGCAGTGATTGTACAAAGAGTCACCCACATTTGTAAGTACATCTCATTTTGATCATGGCTCATGTTCGTTTGAACCACCTCCACCTTGGTGTGTGCAGGGACCTTTTTAAGACGGCAGAGCTGCTTGCTAATCAACAAAAACAGCTTTTCCCTCCCTGAGACAAATTACTTGGCTTCTTTTTGGTAATGCCATAGTCAATGAAGCTTAGGCTCACTGAATCATTCCACAGGATCACACAGTTGCAGTGTTTACTACTCAGTTTGTGCTTTTTGTAATCTGACCACAATAGATATGGAAAATAAATGTGTTATCAATTAACAATATGAGGATTTTCATAATCCGTTTTAAAGAAATGGAAATCCCTCCGTGATTTGGATCTGATTTAATCACGGCATCATGTAGAACTCTTTCTCCCTCCTCAGGGCAGGTTTCATGACTGAAAATATGTTAACTGATTCTTTTAAAATGAAAAGTAGCGAGTCTTGATATTTGAAAAAGTGCCGAATGACTACTTAAAGGGACAGTTCACATTATTTTAAGTGGCGTTGTATGAGGTACTTGGTGATAGTCAATGTATTACCTACAGTAGATGGTGGTCGGCATGCCCCCAGTTTGGAGAAACAGCAGGAGCATTACTACTGTGGACAGGGTCAGTAACAAAACGTATTTTAGGCACTTTAAAAAAAAAATCTGAATGAGAATATTTTTACCACTTCACTTTGCCAGACAACCTTTTCTGACAGGAAACCTCCGTCACATAAGCCAAATATTTCTCTGCCTAAATCAACCAATCTCCATGGGAGAAATCAGTCATATTGCCTCATAGAACACAGGACTTGGTGGTCTACCACTGCCTCAATTTGTTAGTTTGTTTGTGTCATTATGTGACTTCTGTGTTTAAAAGGGTTAGTTTGGATTCACCAAAGTCACAATAACATAAACAAACTAACAGACTGAGGCAGCAGTAGTCCAGCAACTCCTCCTTCTGTGAGGTAAAATTACTGATTTCACCTCTGGACTATGGTTGGTTTGGAGAAAGTGATATTTTGCCTCTATAAAGGCTGTTTTCTGTCAGAGAAGGCTATCTATCGGCAAAGTAAAGCGGTGAAAATATTCTTCATAGGGTGTATGCTTTTTGATATTGATGTTGATATATTGAGTTTTTTAGATGGACTTTTTTGTGGATAAAATACATCTTATTGCTGACCACAGTACCATCGATAAATACCTCACACAACCCCATTTCAAGTAAGCCGCACCATCCCTTTAAGAAAACTCAGAGCAATGATTCTTCAGGGAATAAAATAAACATGCAGCAAAAAAAGTGAGGGGAACCCCCCCACCCCCACCCCCCCTTAACCCTGGACTTGAAAAAAAATTTTTTTTTAAACAAAAAAGCCTTTAAAAAAAAAGGAGATAAGTCATAAAATGCTGCTGGTGCTTCTGGCACTCCTCTTGTGTCCAATTAGTAATTCACAGAGAGAGTGCTAATATACCTCTCTTTCCACTTAGACTGGGAAATCTCCAATTACAGTCAATCAGCAAACGGGCCGCACCACCACTGAACATATCTCATAGAGAGAAAACGGGATGAAGGGAGTGAGAGGAAGAGGAGGGAGTAGTTGTAGGGTGCCCCTTTAAAAAAAATCTGGGCTGCAGGCATGAGATGCATGCCAGTGAAGGATTTGGGAAGAGTGTCTTCATGCTGAGGAAAGAAACAGATAGAAGCAGTATTCTTTTTTTCTTTTCTTTTTTTTTTACCTGCTCGATTTGACTGGTCAATCATGGGCTGTACTATTCTTCTCCTGGCGTTAATGAACCTGGCAGAGAGAAGAGAGGAGAAAAACAAACGTTAAATCACCCTGCATTCACACACACACAGAGATTCATCACAAGCCACCACAAAGACAAAACAGTTTTGCATGACTTAATGGCAACATTAGCCACCGAGTCCTTGAGAGAGGCGCTCACAACAAAACAGCAACAAACAAAAGGGCAATTGTGTGCTGACTTGGGAACCCAGTGAGGGATACTTTTAATGTTCCTTATGATCTATTCGCCCCTCTTTTAATAAAGCTTTTGATTACGTTTGGTTGCTATGGGCACCAGGGAGACATTCCTCAAGTATTAAGTGCAGCTCGGGCACAGAAGAACCCTCATCGTGGCACATCCCTCTCTCCGCCTGTCTTTCTGAGTCACTGCTGGAGCACAGAGTAACTTTATATACAGTCAGAGGTGGGAAGTAACGTGGTACAAATACTATACATACGTTTTTAGGCATGTATATCTCTAGTATAATTTTTTTCTGACAACTTTTTACTTGGCTAGGGCATCTCTGCAGCATAACAGTACTAATGCTGTATAATAATGCTGCTTTGTCACACACTTTATCAAAAAATTACAGCTTCTGTAATTTGGATGCTGGCCATATAGCAATTTCGATAATATTTCAATTGATTGCTCTGTATTTTTTTTTACTCTTTACGTTTCAAAACAAATCTCTGTGCGCTGCCTTCCCAATATGGACGCCGATCTCAACTTAAATGGATGTGACAATGGCACAAAGAAAAGATGATTCTGTGATGTATCCATCAGTGCATACAGGCACGACAGACGTAACAAGATGAAAATGAAACGGACAAGAAAGGGAAACTCGACTGCAGAGAAAAGGTTCAATTAGCTTTGGACAGAAACAGCCAATAGACATGTCCTTGTAGCTACCATTGAGGACACTGAGGTCAAGTCATCAGTATTTTTTTCAGTCTTTTTGAATTTATGCATATAAATATAAAGTCATGAACTGCTTCATTGTATGGTGTGTGTAACTTGTTAGTTATTATGTGTTGTATTGGTATATATTTAAATTAAAGAGATTTTAAGACATTGTACACACTAATTTTTCACTATTATTCCTGTTATAACTTGAGTAATGACAGAGCACTTGACTGGTAATTTAGGGCAAAACCTGAAAGATACTGCAGATTGTTTGACAGTGAAAGTCAATAAGAAACTGAACTGGAAAAGAGTAATTTCAAAATTGTCCATATATACAGTCTTCAGCCAGGTGAGTTTACCCCCAGCTCTCCGTAGCATGGCTACAGCTCATGACCTCAGTGTTTCTAAACTCTTTGCTACAGCCCTGCATGTCAGAGCCTGTACTTTTTCACTTATACTTGAGTAAACAAGTTGAATCTGTACTTCTACTTTTACCAGAATCTTTTTTTCACAGTACAGTGTATCTCTACCTCTACTTGAGCAAAGAATGTGCGTACTTGTACAGTATCCTGTCTACAGTTCCTTCTCCAAAACAACATTATTTCTGGTGTTATCACCCATCGGAACTTTCAAAGTAAACTTTAACGTACCGAAGTGCAGGATACAAATGGTTCCTTTCATTACTCCCCACCATTCTCCCCTCCCCACCTCCACCTCCACCCTTTCCCCTCTGTGGGACCCCCACTCTGGCTGCATTGTAGGGGGTTCTGCTCCCCTTCCAGCTGTCTAGAAATGAGGACCAGGCATGGGCCACTCCGTGCTTTCACAAGGTATTGTTATGTCAGCGAGCCCATCAATTAGGCTGTCTGAAGTTTTATCACCGCCACAGCAGCGAATAAGTGCAGCTCCACAAAGCCTCCCCAGCCGGCCTTGCTCCTGTGGCTTTTCCAGTGTGGAGCCGGAGGTCATCTGGAGGTAACTGCCAGCCGGGGGCAACCTTTTTAACTCAGAATGGGAAGCCTTGGGCTGTGTCAAGCTGACCACTCAGGCCGGGCAAGCTGTTCCACCTTTCTCTTTCTTTCTCTCATTCGCTTTCACACACTAAAAATGTGGCATGGACTTTGCACTACAGGTACCACCATGTGGTTGATATTAAGGAGGGGTTTCAAATCACGTCGGAGCTGTCCAGCATGGAGTCCTTTGCTGGTTCCAAAAAAGCAGAGGAGGAGAGGAGAGAGAGAAAAAAAGACCCCTGCACCGCCCTCTTCTAGCATAAGGGCCACAGCACCATCAGTAAGGCTAAAGAGAACTGGTCATTAGAAGGAAGGGAGAGCTGGAACCAATTTGGGCTCCTAATCCCCCATGAAGCCCTGATACCTGCCCTTACCTTCTCCAATGAACTTAAACGCCTGTAATCTGCCCGGCTCAAAGTGACATGGTTAAACGTACAAAATGCACGGTTGGGAAAAGAGAGACGCGGCGCTCATTTGCCAGGGGGCATCTAGAGTGCAGGTACGCAAGGGGTGCCGCGGGCCCCCGAGAGAAAAAGATGAAACATATGAGAATGAGAGAGAACGAAAGAGGAGGAGGAATACGAGAGAGCTGGATTGGAAATTATATGATTGCAATGCATGATTTGTGATTTAAGAGAGGAATGAGGCTTAAGTTTTATTAACTGTGAAAGTATTTTTTGATAGAACAAAGGGGACAAAGCACTCTCACATAGCTATGCTCTCAGAAATGCCTGCAGTGCCTCAGAGAGAGAAAGACGCTTCCAGCATCAAAACCAGCTGAGCAAGTAAACAGTAAGACATTCCTGCTATCACACTCCCTCTTTAAGCACAGAGTGCATGGCCTGCCAAAATATATGTCCTGCTTTCTCCCCTTCTAGACGCACCAAGGGGCTCAAAATCACAACCATGTGCATTCTTACCTATTCTGGGACATAACCATAAACACATAATATTAGGAATGTTCTTCCCAGGTGCTAAAAGTGCCCGTACAGTCTCCAGCGACTGCAGAGGAAATACTCTATGTACTGGAGAGTATGCTGTGTGATCAAAGTGCTTTTTTTCCTTCTAAATGTTCCTTTAAAGGACCAGTGTGTAGGATTTAATGGCACTGTGTAGGAGAAACTGCTGTAGAAACATGGTGGTGCAACATGGCAGCCTCCATGGAAGCACAAGTGCCTTCTGTAGATATAAACTGATACTGTATTTTTGGGGCTGATATTAATGTGAGCAAAACATCAATATCAATATATCTGGCTGATATTCTTTATATATCTATTACATGACTTTATTAAAGACTTGATTCTGATTGGTCAATTACAGCATTCTAAGGTCTGTTATTTCTGTATAACAGACCACTGATATGAAGAAC
>JAJHUR010098663.1:0-11150 GCA_027495735.1 Lutjanus campechanus | reverse complement strand
ATACACATCGTGTGTGTGTGTGTGTGTGTGTGTGTGTGTGTGTGTGTGTGTGTTGGCTAGCCATTGGTGAAGAGGTGAAATGATGTTGCTACAGTAGCTGCAGCTTATCACATTAGAAAGGCCCTTTCCAATTGGAGAATCTGACAATGACCCAAAATTAGAAAAATTTACTCTCACAGCAGTTGATGTCAAAATAAATATAAATAATTGTATTGTTCTTTTATTTAGATGGACAACAATTAAAGCTATATGTAACATTTCTGCATTTAATTCTTTGAAAGTGTGAGGCATATGTTGTGCACTTACATTATCCCATGTGTTTCCAATAATGTTCAAATGCAGAGAAATCAGCACTTTATTCAGTGTCACAGTGTGTTTCCTACTTTACCTTTACCTTGCCGTCAGAAAGTCTTTTCCAATTTAAAAAACACTGTTATATAAGCCGAATTTCGCTCACTCCAAGCCACCAGACTCCATTGGCCAAATCAATCATTTTATCTTGCAGAACATGTAAGTTGCTGGTCTACTGCTGCCTTGATCGGCCAGTTTGTTTTTGTTATTATTTGACTTTGGTGTTTTAAAGGTTTGGTTCCGATTCACCAAAGTGACACACTAATATAAACAAAATAACAGATCGAGGAAAGAGCAAGTCCCATGTTCTGCAAGGTAAAAATGATTCATTTCTCCCTTGGAGTTTGGTTGGTTTGGAGAGAGTGATATTGGCTTATATGATGGCGATTTCCAGTTGGAAAAGGCTGTCTCATGGCAAAGTAAAATAATGAAAATATTATCTGATATTGATTTTTTTTCAGGTGTGCTTTTTTTAAGTGGCTGAAGTACCTTTTGCTGCTGACCCTGTACACAGCAGTACATTGCTTAGTTTCAGTGCTGGTACTCGTCTCTGCTTCTCCAAACCAGGGGTGTGCTAACAGGCATCTCCTGTAGATAATACACTGACTATCAATAAGTGCCTCGTGCAGCCCCATATTAAATAATCCAAACTATCTCCTTAACTTAAAGCTCTTGAAATGT
Organism: Lutjanus campechanus; assembly: GCA_027495735.1. Lineage (NCBI taxonomy): Eukaryota > Metazoa > Chordata > Actinopteri > Lutjaniformes > Lutjanidae > Lutjanus > Lutjanus campechanus. The sequence goes on along the minus strand of JAJHUR010098663.1, from coordinate 10,118 downwards.
TTAGTCACATGACACGTTTAACTCTGTGTTTACCACCCTTGCATGCACATCCACTTCACCTTTCCTTTTGTTAGCTCATATTATCCACCTATTCTCCTCCCCCATCTGTGCTGTACATCCATCTGCCCTCCCTCCACCACTCTATTCATAAATTGCTCCATACATAGCCCCACTTCCATCCTTACATTCCCTCCCTTGTCTCATCCTTCCTTCCTGTCCCCCTCTTATTCCCACTCCCCATTTTCTCCCCTTCCCCTTTTCTCCATCCATCCACCCTGTCTGAATAATGCAATGGCCACGCAGCTGCACCACCATTGTCCCTGCTTCAATGTTAATGTTGTGTCCTTGTCACAATTATTGGGTCACTAGCATCCATCACAGCTAATCATTGTCATACAGATACATGGACAAACAAAACACATTACGGAGAACAAAGGCGCACACATGTAGAGAACAAAGGCACACATGGAGCAGAGGAACATGCTGCGGTTTATGGTGCGCTTGTTAAATTAAATGATGCACTTTAAAAAGAAAAACACAACAGACACTGAAACAGATGCCACATGCAAAATGTATAGTGTGTATAAATGTGAATAAATGTGTGTGTATGTGTTCAGGGATTCTAAATTGTGGCTAACAATTTGTATTTTCAATTTATGATCAAAATTTCACCCTAAATCACTGTAACAGTGAGCTGAGAAGATAGAAATCTGGGACTGCAACATTAGAACAAAATCAATAAAGGGTCAGTTCACCCAAATCAACCAAAAAGGCTTTTTTTCTCACTTCCACATAGAGGTGTCAAGCCAGGCAGACAATTTGCCTTAAATGTGCCAAGGTGTTAACATATTCGACTCTGAAACATCTGCTGCAACCCTGACACACCTGTTACTGGGTGTTCATTGCTTGCTGAATTTAATATCAATACGGATGATGATCTAGTCTGAAATCTCTCCTCTTAGAATAAAGGAAGGGCTCAAAACAAGAAGTGGTTCCAAAAATAATCACTATCAATGAATTTTGCTTTCATCACCACAGTAATGACTGTCAGTTCACCTATTAGGGTTACTTTTAAAACATATTCCTCTACTGAAAACATGTCCTGAAATATAAAGTATTCCATTAGATTACTCAAGTAAAGTAACATCTTCTAAATAATTTGGAATACTTGTAGAATATTTCAGAACCGTCTTGCTGAGCCCATTTTTCTTGCTCACTCTGAATGAACTAACGTTACTAAATAATGACAAGTGCTGCCATCCTTTGGCCTCAAGCAATATTGTTGGAGCAGCTTAGGCACATCACGCGTATCTGAAAAATGTAGCGTGAATCATGAGTTGGATGAACAGATTGTATTTGAGGCAATACATATAAACAATTTGGCTTAGCTAATTAGCCAGCTAGTAGATCAAACTAGAACTCTAATCACAATCTGCGTCAACTTAAAGTTACCTCGAGGTGTTTCTTGAAATTATACATCTTTCAATGGCCAGGTCTTGACTATGTGTGTAGGTATAATGTTCTTTTTATGACTGTGTCCTGGCTGTGCATCTCTTCTTGTGTGGTGTGTGGCAGGTGTACTCGGCACACTCAAACAGTTTCTTAATCTGTTGATGGGAAATGTGTGTCTCATATGAATTTTAGCACACATAAAACAAAAATAGATCAAGTATTCCATTCCAGTAGTGTATCTTTAAAGACAGGAAATGTATCGAATGAACTGTATTGAGAATACCACCAATTTAACTGTAACTGTAACAGAATACAGTTACTCTGTTTTTTTATCTTGTATTTTTTGTATTTTGCAGCATTACTTGTATTCTATTCTATTTACTTTATGCAGTAAGGGGCTCGAGTTGTGCTCTCATCAAGATTCAATGACTCTGGCTCAGAACCATCAAGAGCAGTTTGTAAAAACGCAAAATTCATCTTTGTTGTAGGATGCTCTCAGCAACAGTCTCATTATTTAGAGCTGCCGTCATAGTTTAATTTGTAGTGAAAGGCTTTAAGTTTGTATCACTGCTGTGGTTTGGCTTTGCTTCAGATCCATGGATCAAGAGAATAGCGAATGCTTGTGATGGAGGATGGGTCTTTTACGAGATTATTTGTTTGATTTTCATCAAACAAACACTTTTCAGTGAAGGACTCAGTGTATGGATTTGGACCGCTAGGCTGAAGAATTTGTGGGCGCGGGGCTGAAGGATGGGGGCTAATGTGGATTAGGTTAAACAAACCCATTAAAACATGAAAGGTTGTTGATAGCTGATGTGGGAGTATCAGAAGACATCTTCTCTTAGAGACCAGAGGCTTTAGGCTGTTTGTGTGTGTCTGCCTGTGTGTGTGTGTGCTTGTGTGTGCTGCAAATGAATCAATAGTGATGAGAGCAGGCTGGTTTCTATTACCTATTTAATTATCCTCCATCAAACAAACATGATAGCACCTTGAGATCACTTAGACCGTGTTCCTTCACATACACACACACATTGTTAGACACGCACATTATTACAGAGAGAGCACACAACAGTACAGGGTCTTTTTTACTTTTATAATCATAGAAAATAACAGAAAATCAAGGTCATCAAAGGTGAGAAGAAACACATATGCGTTTACAAAAGAGCAAAGATAGCAGGTTGTTTAATTAACCCTGTTCTCTGACCTTTGAGAGTGGAATAAAAAGAAAAAAAAGGTAACAAGAGGCCAATTATGTAAGATAGCATCATTTGATTACTCTCATTTACAACCTCGATAACAAAAAAAGTTGGGATGTTGCGTTAAACGTAAATAAAAACAGAATGCAATGATTTGCAAAAGCTTTTCAGCTTATATTCATTTGAATGCAGTACAAAAACAAGCTGTTTAATGGCAACACTGAGGACACTGACTGTTTAAGTTTCGGAAGTGAAATTATTTCTTATTCTTGCTTGATATTCGACTTCACATGCTCAGTAGTCTGGGGTGTCTGTTATCGTATCTTGCCCTTCATAATGCACCACACATTTTCAATGGAAGACAGGTCTGGACTGCAGGCACCTTGTTGTAACAAAAAATAAGCAGGAACGTCCATGAAAAGGACGTCATCTGGATGCGCGATTGATCCCTCACAGATGTGACAGTTGGCCATGCCAAGGGCACTAACACACCCTCATACTATCACAGATGCTGGTTTTTGAAGTTAGCGCTGGTAAAAATCTGGATGGTCCTTCTCCTCTTTAGTGTGGAGGACATGACGTCCATGATTTCTAAAAAAAAAAAAAGAAGAAGAAAAAAAAACTGAAATGTGGACTCGCCAGGCCACAGAACACTTTTCTGCTTTCTGTCAGTCCACCTCAGATGAGCTCAGGCCCCAAAGAAGTTATCTGCATTTGTGAATGTTGTTGATATATGGCTTTAGCTTTGCATGGTAGAGTCTTAACCTGCATTGAGGACGCAGTGACAAACTGTTTACCGACAATGGTTTTCCCAAGTGTTCCCGAGCCCATGTAGTATTATCCTATATACATATTGGTTTTTAATGCAGCGCTGCCTGAGGGATCGAGGTCACGGTCATTCAGTGTCGTTTTTTGGCCTTGCTCCTAATGTACAAAGATTTCTCTGGATTCTCTGAATCTTTTAATGATATTGTGGATTGTAGGTGGTGAAATAATAAATTTCTCGCAGTTTTTTTGTTGACAAATGCTGTTCTTTAACTGTTGGACTATGTGCCTAAGCAGTTTTTCTCGAAGCTGTGAACCTTGCCCCATCATTGCTCACGAACGACTGAGCCTTTCAAAGATGCCCCTTTACAACCCAACCATGATTCTGCCACCTGTTACCACTTCACTTGTTTATCTGTTGTATGTTCCGAACAGGTGTTTTTAAATGCTTTCCACAACTTTCCCAGTTATTCGTTGGCCCTGTCACGACTTTTTTGGAACATGTTGCAGGCATCAAATTAAAAATTGGTATATATTTACAAAAAAAAAAACAATAAAGTTTATCCATATTCACTTACATAGGCTAAGTTATTGTGCTGAACTCATGCTATTGAACATCAGCTAAAGCACCATGAGGCATAAAGTATTATTTATATCTGTGACAAAGCAACTGAATCATTGTTGCCTACTGTCTTCATCTGACTAGGCATAAATAATCAAGACTTTGTTGAGATCAAAATATTTATACCAATGATGACTTGTCAACAACAAACAAAAACAAGCTACTTGGATGTTGCAGCTGGGAAAGAGCAACATGACCGCAGTCAGCGTCTGACAGACAGCTGTGAGAAGTGTGTGTGTTTGTATTTGTGTGTGTGTGTGTGTGTGTGTGTGTGTGTGTGTGTGTGTGTGTGTGTGTGTGTGTGTGTGTGTCTGCTGGTGTCTGATTAGGCTGGGGTGCCTGTCCTCTCTCTCTCTCTCTCTCTCTCTCTCTCTATCTCCCTCTCTCTTTCTGGCATGATTACATAAGAAGAGATCTGCAGTGAAATCTGTGTGTGTGTTGTGTATGTCTGTGTACAGTATGAGCATGCAACCGAGAGCAAGTTTGTGTGTCGTGTGACTCAGTGCGTATGTGTGACCTAGAAACGTCGAACAGTCTCTCATGGCTTCATTAGGGCATAAACTGAAAGTTCAGAATCTATAACCTTCACATTATCATCCAACTCGCTGCAACTGTGTGTGTGTGTGTACATGTTTGTCATTTTTGTATTGTTGTTGTTTTGCTCACTTTCTTATTTTCCGATATACTGTCATACCAAACTTGTCACAAATTTTATCATGTCTTATATTTAATTTTCACTAACTTTTTGTGATAGTCTTTCTCCCTTATAGAGTTGCAAAGTGGGAGGAGCAACTGAATCTGAAAGTATTTTTCCTCACTCTGAATTCTCTTTTCAGAACTTGTTTTTTAATGACATCCTAAATGTTCCTCTACACAGAAATACGAGGGTCTACTGTATAAATTAAAGTAACCAGTACTGGTTTAGCAACATTTTGTGATACCTATCCCTGATTAGGGCTATAAATGCTACATTATCCTAAAATGCAACCGTCACTGCATCATTTTACACCAGTTGCACACACTGTTCAGAATATGCCAAACCGGGGATTGAATATGATAAATTTGCTGCTTTTTCAGAGAGTTAGCACATATTGACATTGGGAAATTCGACAGTGACCCATCGTGTTGATGTACATTAAGACAATGCCAGTGTGCTGCCTTAAAGAAAAGAATGGCTGCTGGTGTTTTGAAATCTGTCATGCGCAGTAAATCTGCCAAATTAAATTAAGATTATGTTGTCTGAAATATATTTATGATCTTAACACTGCTGTTGCTAAGTTGGGTTAGGTAATGCAGGTAGAAGGGAGGTAGAAGATAAGACTTGGTTGGGCTAAGGCACAGAAGCAATTTAGTTAGAGTTATGGAAACATCGTGGTTTGGGTTACAATAATGACCACTTGGTTAAGGTTAGGCAATGTTCACATGGTTAAAAGACAGCAACATCAACAGTTGGTAGGAAACATGAAAAGAAAGGTGGTGTCACGTTTTAAGCCCTAAACGCTTTCTATTCACCCAACTTCCTCCCTCTGTGGACTTGGTGGCTATAGAACAATACCACACTTGCTTCTCACTCCTAACAGACATGTCACTTAAACATCTGTAGATTTGGGAATTTGCTGAAATAATTTATGTTTTCATTTTTCTTGGGAGGATAGCTAACCAGCTAGCTAACAATTGTAGATTAGCAAGTGTTTCACTCACTAACGATTTATGTAGATCAGATAGTTATCAGATAGTTTGTTAGCTTGTGTTTTGCTAACATTAGCTACCTCAAGATGTGACTGTGATAGGTTTCCCCAACAACATCTTTTAGCCAGCTTCAAAATTTGGTTGTCTTTCCAGCATAGAGCGCAGACTTTCCAACATATGACATATCTAACTTCAGGGAACAGGAAAAGAGAAAGTTGACAGAGGTTCACAAAGTAGCGGGATTCAGGAAGGGTCAATTAGAAACAAAACACTGCGCCATAGTTGCTCAGTTCACCCAAGAGTGATGCAAAGTAGGGATCTGGCAGCAATTCGGCCACTCCTACGGTGCACAGAGAACGGAAAAAGTTTCAAGAGGTCAAAACCAAGATCATCAGCATCATGATGTTCTATCTGTTCTATCAGGTATCTAAATGTTAGTGGTGCACATTTTGCAAAGACACACTTGTAATGTCGACTTTTCATTGAGGACACATATATATTCTTACGTATTTGTTTCCTTTTTTGTCCTGAAGATTCAACCAGGAGAGTTTCGCACCTTCTCAAGCTTTGGAAGTGCGCCAGTGCCGGCCACCGAACATTGTCTCTGCAGAAAATGAATAGGACTTTTCCCTACTGGAACTCCACAGACAGTGCAGATGCCTGAAATAACACCTCGTCTTTTGCAACTCTATAACAGAGATAAGGAAGGCAGTACAGGAGGAGTTATCAGTTCCAGGACCACTGCAGCATTTCACCACCACTTCCTCTCACTCTCGCCCTTCACTCTTTTCCCCTCCTTTGCCGAGTCCCGCCTCATCACCTCTCTTTCTCTCTTCCCACTCCTCTGGCGCTCTCTCATCTTTCTCCCCCCTGCTGCATCCCCCCCCCACCCCCCCACCCCTCTTCCCCTCCTCCCCACATGTCTGTCTGTTCGAAACTGGAGCAACGTCTTAATCGAGGCTCGGAGACGTGACGGGAATTTCTAAGCAACCCGGGCTCTGCAGTACAGACACAAACACACGCACTCACACACACACTCTGCTTGGCAGCCAATTAACAGCCTGCGATCCAGAGCCAAAGGAATAACTGCATGTTGATGAGCTGGCGGCTGTATGTGTGTGTGTCTATACGTGCGTGTGTGTTTGTGATGAGCTGGTGGCCGTCAGAACCACTTACACAGATAGAAGGATATCTCTTTTATGTGTTCAGGGGAAAGAGGGGGATTATGGTGCATTAAAAACCATCGCTGTGAGGGACAAACTAAGACAGGAACAAGGAAGTGCGACTATGTGCCCGAGATTCTCTTTGTGCATGTGAGTGCATGTGTTTGATGCTTCTATATATGTGTGTGTGTTTGTGCACACAAGCAGAATTAGGGGAACAATGCGGATGATTTACATGGAGCTGAGTCTTGCGTTCTCCTCCTCATCCTTCCTCCCTTTTCCTTACCTTTCGTTCTCCTCCTCCTCCTTCTCCTCCTCCTCACTTCTATCTTGCTTTCACTTTGGGGAGTTCATCCAAAGGTGAGCGCCTAACAAAAAAAAAATGTATCGCTCCCACCCTCCAAAAATCTCATATATTCTCTTTATGTGTCAAAAATATTGACACCAGCCTTGACACGATATCCCCGAGCAGCAAAGCGCTGTGTTTGCCAGTCCAGGTTTCATCATCCATACTTGTTTTTTTTTCTTCTTCTTCTTCTTTTTTCTTTCTGGAGAGAGATAGAAAATGTTGAAAAGAAGTCTGTGGGTTTAAATCCTGCCTTCTGTGTTGTTGTTGTTGTTGCCCTACTTCTCTGCATAGTCCTCCATATCTTTCTTTTTCTGTACACTCGCTGGATAAATAAGTGAAAAAAATAGCAGAAGGATGAAGTAAACCACTGTTCACAAGTGAGTAAAATAATATTCACTTCCATCACAATTACTGGACATTATTAGTACGAGAAGTCATAACAGTTCATAAAGAACAACTCTTTCATACAGTCTATTACTTCCTTTTTTTCATTGAAATTTGTCTTAAAACATGAAACAGGCTCTAATTTATTTCTGTTTAACATAGTTAAAATGCATCCAGATCAGGTCCAATAATGACCTCTTTGATGTAATCTGGACACAGCATTGTACAGTCAGTCCATTATGATTACTTCATGCATAATAGCATCAGTATGGTTGTGTTGTTCACTTTTAATCACAATTAAAACTAGTACAAGTCACAAAAAAAAAAAAAAAAAAAAAAAAAGAATGAGAGAATGAATTGACAGTATCAGTTATAAACGCTTTATAATTATATAGCAACGAACAGTGAGGCTTTTTTCAGTTGTGTTAGAAAATTAATTTAGTCTTCTTTAAACTAGGATGACAACTAGTGGCAAAGTGCTGAGATAGCAGGAAATATGCTCGGGGGTGGAGGATCACTTTATTGGTAAATATTTGTGGAAGGGAATGCTGCCATCTAGTGGACAGATGTGTGAAAGACAGTGGGAGGTCAGAGACAACTTTGTGCAGAACATACAGAGAAGAAACGCTTTACTGCTCGTAATGCTGAAATAGTAAAGTACCAGTGTGTAGGATTTAGTGGCATCTAGTGGTCACTCTCCCCTTCCAAGTATGTAGAAGACATCTGAGCAAATGTGGGCCAGGGGCTAGATGTTAGTTACACACTGAAAGGTTCTATGAAGGCCTATCACGATTTAGAAATATTGCAATCAGAATTTTAAGATTAAGAATTTCGTTCACTGTTAAACTGTTATCTGGCCTTATTAAAGGGATCAGAGCTGTGTTCATTTTTAATGATAATAAATTGTATCTTTCTTTCTTTTTTTTTTTTAATAAATATATTTTTCAGTCAATAGGACAGCTGAAGTGAGTGAGTGTGACAGATGATTTGTGTTTGGCAACATCATTCTACAGTAGTTGAGTGGCAAAGATGAATGGTAAAAAAGAGAAAAGGTTGCCACGGGATATTTAACAAGACATGGATTCCAAAGTATTGTGTCGCTGAAGTCACCATTAAAGTTGTGTGTTACATTACATTTGTGTCTGGCCAACATCACTGCCCTACAAAGGACAAAGGCAATAACTTCCCAGAGTGCAGAACTGAGAAAAAATCACTCTAAAGTTTTTTTTGTTGTCAAGCCAAAATAGTTGAAAGTAGATTTTGCATTTTTATAGCTTTATATCCGGTTAGTCTTTCTACGTATTAATCCTGACCTCTGATTTGACATTTGACCCTTATTTGGAAGTTCCTGTATTCTGCCTTTGCATAGCTTACCAAAAAATATTGGGTCATACCAAAGCAAAAGGCAGTAACTTCCATTTAATCACTTTAGCTTTAAAAATCAGTATAATAACAAATATTATTAAATCCTTTGTCTGATAATTATATAAAATGAAAATGAAACTTTTACATTGTCCTTTACATTATTGCTATTATCATTATTTATATACATGTATTATTATATTACGGTAGGCTTGTGATGTTTCAAGTTACTTTTAAAATCAAATCATTTCAATGGTTTTGGGAGCATTTGAATCTACAAATATTTATAAATTGGGAATTTTAAATATAAGGGCAATAAGCTGCAACAGAAAAAATATTAAATACCACCAAACCTTTTCCAGTAAAATATGACACTGATTGCTTCATTTTAAAGCAATGCATTTTCATACCTGGGCTCATACACTGCAACAAATGTCAGTAATTTTCACAGCATTGTTACTGTAAAATAAAGAAATCTTTACTGTAGAATATGTACCGTATACAGTAAGTTGATGTATACTTATAATTGGCAGGAGAATTTTACAGTAAATGTATTGTTACTGTAAATCTCAATGCAGTAATTTTCAGCAGGATTATTTTCCCATCACTCACATAATAATCTGTCTTTGCTGTTATTTAAAACACAAATGGTTTCTCATTTTGTTATCAATTCCTCCAATCCAGGTAAGTGTCACAAATGATGGGAATATACAGCTTTGTGTTTTTGTGCACCTGCTTTTCTCTGTGTAATTTTATTGCAAGAGCAACTAAATTCCTCACTTTCTTCAGCCTTTGACTCCAGCAAGGTAATGTAACTCATTATTTCTTAAGTGTATGTTAATTTAGCACAACTTTCATAACATTATTAGGCTGTTGTAGGAGTAACATCTCTGGATTAAAGTTAAATCAATAATTAGCAACAAAAACAAAGAACAACAAAGACATTTTTTTTCTCCAAAACAGAACAGAACATTTTGCTGAAGAATTCAAATGAAATGCTTTGACATCATCTGTCAAGTCAGACATTATTAGAGCCGATATTTATCAGCCAATATTTGCCAATACCGATTGTCAGGGACCAAGCAGTGAGTTTGCTGGAAAAACAGTCTTTTTGTTTACCCTCCCAAAAAATGCTA
>JAJHUR010098660.1:1927-46730 GCA_027495735.1 Lutjanus campechanus | reverse complement strand
GCGCTGTTTAGCTCCCGTCAGCTCAAATCCGGCCAGAAGCCCATGACCAGAGAGGGAGAAGATGCTGGGATGGAGGCATGGAGCGTGTGAGGAATTGGCACACTGACAAAAGAAAGTTTAAAAATTGTTGGGAACACGAGTACTTTTTTACTGAAATTGATTCCAAGGCAGTATGTCTAATATGCAAGCAGAGAGTCGCTGTTTTAAAAGAATACAATCTCGGTCGCGAAACGCAGCATTCCCATCAGTTCTCAAAATACACCGGAGACGAGAGAAAGGTGAAGGCTGGAGACCTGCTATCAAAGTTAACCTCCCAACAACGTACCCTACTCCAGCCGTCAACTGTACAAGAGAATGCCACTCGGGCAAGTTATCAGCTTAGCTCCATCATTATCAGAAGCAGACGACCGTTTGCTGTGGGTGATTTTTGTGAAACAATGTCTGACAGTTGCTGCTGACACCGTGTGCCCAAATCAGACGCGGGCCTTTCCCACATTAGTTTGTCACGGAACACCGTCACCCGCCGTGTGGAGAATATGGCCGAAGACGTTCGGAGCCAAATTGTCCAGAAAGCAGGTCCATTTTCTGCCTTCTCCATCGCGTGTTATTGTTATGTTATTCATTTTCTAAATAACTTTGTATGACTGTTTATTTTGCATAGTTACATCATAGTCACTTAATTAAATGCACTACATCATGAATGTTTAGTTTTGGCCCGTGACCCTCCACCCTGATTCATTTTTGGCCCTCCACTGAGAAGTATTTGGGCACCCCTGGTCTAGAGTAACAGCCAGCGTTACAGTACACACCCACTCAGCCAGAGCCGAGTGCTCTGAGCTGGGTAAGGAGTGAGAGGAAAATAGCCTGCAGAGGCAGACTCACTAAACATCTAATGTGGTGAATTAGGGATTTATTTAAACTAAACCACAGTTGGTGATTGTTGGGATAGTGAAAGGACTAACAAAGACGGTCGAGTTTGAATGAAGTGTGTTTTACGATGAGTTAATGAGCCAATGCTCGTCTTAGGTCATTTAAAGGGAGAAGCTGGTGCGGTGTATGGTTATATTTTTTCAGTGTAATAAGAAAAATAGATGTGAGAATGTTTCAATTGACACTTTGTGAGTTTATTTTGTTTACTGGGCGTAGTGATCACATGTAGCATACGTCATGTAGTGAATTTGTAGCTTAACACACATCTGTCAGCAGAGACCCTGGAGGACAGAAGAAGGTAGAAGGCGGGACGAGTATATTGCTAGTTGCCGGTTGATGGGCTGACAGTGGCTGATTGGTAAATTTTAGCATGTCGCCCAGTCCTAGTAGCATCCTGTCCCCAGATGAATGCAGTTTTAATGTGGCTTACCATATTTCCCTGTTGTTGACAATGTCATGACAACCAACATTAACTGCTAGACAGAGCGTGGTGTGTTGTTGCTGCCAAGTTCAAGCATTAAAGGAAAAACATGCGATATATTTATTGTACTGTACTGTAAATCATAAAATAACCATGATATATCATCACAGATTTAGCAAGGAAGTTGAAAAATTGGCTTATCTGACAACAACACTACAACCAGCATGTTCTCCTTATAAACTTCCATTCTGGTTTGAAACGTCTGTTTTTGTTTGCCTGTGTCATGTTTATTACAGTTCAAATTAATGCCAAATGTTATAACTGTTACAGTGCAGGACGCACCATCACTTGTGATTGTCCAAATATAATGTGCTTGTCTTGCGGCCATGTAGGTTGTGTTGCAGCAGACTGCAGGCAGCCTGCCTGATTTTGAGTCTTGAATCATTAATCATATATTAAATAGGGATTCAACTAGGCTTGGGCAGTACAAAGGTATTATGGTATACCAGGGTATTAAGAAATCCTGACAGTGTGATTTTCAATGCTGTCTTTCTCTGCTCTTTCTATTGAACTGATAGGGAGATGCTGTATTGTAGTGCGTAGCTTATGCCACCAGGGATCAGTCTCTGCATGGCGGCGCAGCTGAGCAGAACATGGCTTTCATAACAAGAAGAAAGATGGCGTCTTGCGGATACAGTTACAGGACCAAGCTGTCATTCTGGAAGAATATGTACAGAGAACATGCTGTAAATTTACAGTTTGAATTTGTCAGTGAACAAAGGCTGCAGCTTCTCAAGGCCGAAGTGGAGCTCCTGCGTGTGTGGACTCCCAGCTGTGGGCATGGTGCCGCTGTGACAATCAGCTCAGCCTATGTTACAAGTATAAAATACAATAGAGTACAATGTAATTGAACCACCAAGTTTTACACAAATACCACCTAATACCATATACCCTGGTACAATGTTAGGATGGTATGAAGGTATGTATAAAATGGATACCACCCAAGCCCAGATTCAACATGTAATATACTGTCTATGGCTCCAAATGGCTATTTGGACTGCAGTAGTCATTTTTGAATGCTAGGATCTTACATATTTTTCCTCTAACATTATGCCAGAGAGGGTTAGGGCTGCTATCAGCTCCTTGATCAACTCCATCTTCTCTGGTACACAATTTTAAATGCCTTGTTTTGTGCTGGCCTGTCATGTGATGTTAATTAGGCTAGTTGCTTGTTGATTGTGTGTTGCCTAAAAGTTTTAAGTGAGTTAATTAAATGTTATATTGTTATCACCTATCATTCCGGTCCTCTAACCTTAAATAAGATGTTGACCTTTGGGTACTAATTTTGAGAACCCCTGCCCCAGTCTATGTAACTTTGGGAAAATGAACCAAGTGAGAACATGCAAGGACATAACTTTAAGAACAATAAAACTAGTGATGCAGATGTCCCTAAACAGACCGCATTACCACCATCAATCACCCGAGTTCATACTGACTGGCGGCTGTCGCCTCTTCTCATCTCATCCTTCTCATCTCCTCTCGGCTCGTTGGCTGACTAGCAAATAAGATAACAGCAAAAGAGTGTAATGTGCTGTCTAACGTCACCTCTGAGTTCTGCGGGTCTTGTTGCTGTGGCGATTGCAGAGGGCAGGTTGCGGTGCCCTGACCTGTAGTCTCTCCAAAAGGATAATGAGCCTCATGGCTCCCCAAATGAATGGCGTGGGCGGCCAAGGTTCAGTCTGTTTCCCCATAATGAGCTTCCATCCTTTCAACAAAAAGCCACAAGGCTTTTTTTTTTTATCCTTTTTAATTTCTTCCCAATCCCAACTAATTCTATAAAATAACTATGGACAAAAAGCAGAGTTCAAATATGCAAAGAGCCTCAAGCATGATCATGCACACCAGTGCATGGAACAGTGAGAGTAAACAATAAGAAAGGCAACACCAGCTGACATTTTGAGGTCAGCGTCATTCTGCTCTTCATCTCTGGCTCCTCAGCATTCCTGATTAGCTGTAGTGGCTTTGAGGGGGCACATTCGAACTGTTTGTCCATGGAGCTAATTAAGAGCGACATACAAAGCAACAAACAAAACAACATATCAGCTACATTAAATCTCTTCTGAAGGCGCTGAGCAGTACAAACATGCCACTCACTCAACCCCCACCCCCCACCACCCCAACAACACCACCCTCAGGCCGTGGTGTGCCTGCTGCTGAGGAGACAGAGAAGGTAGACAGTGCAGTGATTTTGGCCATCAAACACATGTCATCTTCCCTGAGTGGGCAGGGAACAGAGGTGGCCGAGGGAGACAGTTGTTGCAGCACACTATTGTGTGATGGGGAAAGAAATGTAGTGTGTGTGTGTGTGTGTGTGTGTGTGTGTGTGTGTGTGTGCGTGCGTGCGTGTGTGTGTGTGTGGCAGGGGCTGAGGGGAGCAGATAAGGGGTAGACAGGAGAGAGAGGACAGTCGCTCTCAGCACAGGGACTTTTCAAGTGCGAGCCTGTCAAGCATGGACTCCTGTGACAGCCACACTGAACTCCTGGTGAGCTACTATTTCCCCGACTATGGTCAAGATTACAATGATTGTCCTCTCTGCACAGGCCACCCATAAAGCCGCAGACACAGATGTTTAGACAGACTGGCCGGGGTAGTGCTGAAATTCCTGTGTCTGCGGCTGGGTACTGTGGACAGGAACTCTGAAATCAGCATGTGAAGCTGTGTGACACCTGACTCTCCTGTGGTGAATTATACAAGCATGTATTTATGAATTAACATTTCAAGCCCTTCCAACCGTGCTCGGGCTTTTGGGGGTGCAGTGGTGGTTCACCTGAAATTTGGGCTGGGCGGTATGGCCTAAAATTTGAAGGGGACCTATTATGACCATTTCCAGCTCTATGATTTCATTCTGGGGTTCTGCTAGAGTAGCTTTGCATGATTCACACTTCAAAAACATCTTCATTTATCTCATTCTGGCTCTCATTCACTCTGTCTGAAACAAGTCATTTTAGCTCCTGTTTCTTTAAGGATTCCCTCTCTAAAAGCCAAATTTCTTCTAGTTGTCCAATTAGTTGAAGTAGTCCGATTAATTGAACAAAAACACAACTTTAGTAACTTATTTTGGATTATATCATTACTGGATTATATTTCACAGAGAAAATATTTTCTGATATTCCCTGTGACATCCTCTGGCTGCTCTGCCTCAACTTTCTGTGTTTTACACTACAGAGTTACAGATTGCCAGACAGATTTAGGCTATGTGTTGTCGGCGGCTACTTCAGCTGCTAACTGGCTAGTTAGTTCAGAGATCGGTCTAGCTATGAAAGGCTACAGCATCTTGAGTGCTTCTGAGCATTGAAAACAGCCATATGGGGCACTGAATGTGATTTTATGGATAGAGTGTTTTCTGATTTCTGCTCTGATGTCCTCCAGCTTGTCTGCCTCAACTGTCGGTGATTTACAGACTCTGATGATGAACAAAGCTTTGCTTGTTGTTAGCACTTAGCTACTTTAGCTGCAAACTGCTAATTAGTTTAGTTAGCCTACATGCAGCTGACTCTGCCTGGACAGGGAGTTCAAACACTGGGGGAGTGCAGCAGTAGCAGTCAGCTTCATCAGCAACAATTAAAGATACCTGTCCATCAAAAACTCTTCAAATCACTGATAGTTGAGCAGCAGCAAGACGTCAAAGAGAAAAACAAAGAATATGAAACTCTTTACAACAGAAAAGGCCAAACATGGACAGAATCCTTAGCAGAGCAGTCAAATGAAGACTGCGTGGGCGTGCTGTGCCCACGGTACTGTGCCTGGAGCACATGACCATAAAGAAATTCACGACCTGCTGATGTCAGCTGGTCGTGTCAAGTCATAGAAAGTAGAGAAAAACTGTTGGAAACATCGCAGTTAGAGCAGTCTGAAACCTGAGCGCTTTGATCACAGAGATTACTTTTACATTTTGGCCATGTTTAATATGAACAACCAACATTGTAATTTAACAGAAAGTAAGAAAATCATCCTAGGTCCCCTTTAAATCATGATATAATTTGGAGCATGGATGGTAATGATGCATATCACAGTATATTTTTTTTCTTCAAATTTCAATATAAATGCTTCTGAAGGGGTAAAGCACTGGTATGGCAACTGCATGACAGCTATTACTGTACTCTTAATTGTGTTATCATTTCACATGGTGCCCATAAAAGATTTAGTGTGCAAAACTGGAATAATATAAAATAAAAATACAAAACATTTTCTCAAATATATCAAGTATTACCACCCATTTTTACCACTGTTGTATGACATAATTTACAGATGATCGGTTTCTACTCGTTATTTGACTTTTTTAACCCAAACAATTTCCATGGTATGGAAGATGCATGAGTCTGTTTACACCTCCTCAAACAAACTAAAACCAAAGCTTTCTGTATGTAGACTTACTGATTAGATTAGTTTGCCACATAAAAATCTGGCAGTGATTCACCTTTATTGTTTTGTTGGGGTTTTTTGCTTTTTTTTTTACATTTTGATGTAGCTTATTATCATGCTGCAACTACACCATTGTGGCATGGCAGTTCCTCCACACACACACACACAGCAAAGTCAGCACAGGGGCCACAGTGGAGACAGTGAACAAACTAACTTGAAGAAGAAAGAAAGCTAAAGAAATATTTTAATCTGCTCTGTCTCTAGTTCGACATGGTGAAACAAATGAGCAGCACGGGCTCTTACAATTTTCCAGATTATTAGCTGGCTCAGGCTGATGAGTGTCAACAAATCATGGGACAAATCTGGGACAACTTTTCTTTGGTCAAGCAAAGGGAGGGCTCTACTAG
The DNA here is from genome assembly GCA_027495735.1 of Lutjanus campechanus. Classification (NCBI taxonomy): domain Eukaryota; kingdom Metazoa; phylum Chordata; class Actinopteri; order Lutjaniformes; family Lutjanidae; genus Lutjanus; species Lutjanus campechanus. The sequence continues at coordinate 40,549 of JAJHUR010098660.1, read as the reverse complement.
TCAGCATGATATAGTCAAAATTAAAACTGTAGGGCAAATTTATTGTGGTTTACTTTCTATACCATTTATACTGTACACCCCAACCTGAAATCATCCACTTCAGTATAAAAAGCAAAGTTTAACTATAAGTCATTTATAGTCAGGTATATTTTACTTGTCCTTTAGTGTGAGAAATCATTACGGTGTCCTGCTGAGGAGAGGAAATGTGCTAATGCCAGTTTCATTATAGAGATAAAGACACCTGTGGAGCAGTGATTTAAATAACCTCTTTGATACCATCGTGAATTCAAAACGCCTCCTTTCCTCACCTTATTGTTCGCTAATTAGAGGCAGAAACCGGTGTGAACTTGGCCCAGTTGAATGAATACTGAGCGGCGGCGGTTGCTGCTGCAGAGGCACTGGTCCCCATAGAGCACTGTAGGATCGAGAGGGAGATCTGGAACCTGGCCCCGCAGACTCTCAAACCGCCCTATAATGACAGCTCTCAGCAAGGCTCTGATTTCATTGAGGCTTTGATGTGACCGCTAATGGCTGCTGACAGATAGGTTCACACCCTGCTCATCACGCTGCTTCTTATTGTATTTTTCCAGCCTCACTAGGACCAAGCTCTGGCTTTACCAAGAATTGATTTAATCTGACCTTTGGCAGAGTTGTGTTAAATCCACATTAACCCGTGTAGGATTAATGAAGAGAGTAGAAAAGAACCTATTTGTTATAGTGATCCAACAAAGATGACTCAAGCTGGTGACATTAACTCTCACTGTGAGATCCCCGTGTACTATTGCATTCCCCTGGTTCACTTCCTTCAGTAATCCACAGGATGTAGCTGTGTCTGTGTCTGGTCACATGTGCACAATGTCATGTTTGTTTAAAATGTGCAAACAGATGTTAAGAAACACTCAGCTTCTGTCATGTTGTGTTATGTTTCGTGTCATCCGAGGAAAAATACAGCCCATCATTTCACACATGCATCTATACGAATACAAACATAAGCACACGTATGCTTATACTCTGCCAAACATGGACATGCGGTGTCGCACACACACACTGAATCACATAGTAGACTGTTTGTTTATATCAGCCTAGCCCACTTGAGCTATGGCCCGGCCAGCCAACCATAATATTAGCCATGTGGCAGTCACAACAGGTTTGACTCTTCATTCGGCCCAGTCCGTGCATATCGAGTTAACAGATTTCAGCTGCAGTGGGGGCATGTCAACCCAAGAATGCACTAATCAATCATATTTCACTTCAAGCACGCTCCAGCTAAACCGCAACCTACCATCATCCCCCCTCCCTCCTACAGTTCCTTCTTTCTTTGCTTTCTTGGTGTCTCCTGAGCACATAGTGCGGGAAACACTTAATGAATCAGACAAGCTGTTCACATGGACAATAATGAGCAGGTTTTGGTTGAGGGGAACCACAATTTCTAGTTTCCACTAAGGTACTTGAGCTAGTGTTACAACAATAATGAATAGTACCACAGGGATCTCTGTTAACTATACCCTTATTAAAAGGTCAGTACTGCACCAGATTTGCAGAGGGAGAAGTGTTGCATATGCTCAAAACATTTCATGTTAATAACTTGACGTCAACAGTCTTAAAATGTAAAGCTAAAACTCTGTTTAGGAATTCCTCTCAGCAATCTAAATTAGGTTATACAATGTAAACAATGAAAGAGCATATCTGTAGCATTAAGCCACTTTAGAGAGCTTTGATGTATTCATGGATAAATTGCCATATCCCCCCACCCTCCTGCGGTGGCCCTCAGGACAACATCTTAACTGATATAAATCAGCTTTACTGCAACTGGTCAAAATTTACTTATTCACATCACAGAGCTTTCAAGTGATCATCTATCAGCAAAGCTAATCTATTTTCCTCTCAAAAGGGGCCCTTTTTTCATTTCAATTCATGGGTCCACTTAATTTGAGCACAACCTGTTTTAATACAACACGTATTATGTGGAACGGTTGTACCCTTGAGCAATGTACTTTACCTGCGTTTCTCTGGTGCAAAGCTCAGCTTTGCAAATGGGTTCCAGAATTTGTGAGTCACTTGGGATGAAAGTCTGTGCCAAGCCATGAAATAATAACACTAATATTTACATAAGGTCTCAATTCCTCATACCTCTTTCATTTTCTAACAGGTATAATGGTTTGGGAACACTGATCGACGATTCATGTAATCCATGTGTTGTTGGCTGGGCTTTTGACAGACACCGGGCAACAACCTTGGCTCGTAACCTCCAGTGTAAAATATAATTAATCGGGCTGGGACAATATGTTTATCTCCCGTTTCGGTATGTAATGCTACAGAGAGCTTGAGTCCCATGGGACCTTACTTTGGGAAAAAAAATATTTATTGTAGTCAGTGGTGAGAGTCAATTTTTTTTTATCCTGTGTGGATTGTGCCACAAATTACACATATGATGTTTGTCAATTTAAAAATAATTTTATGAGTCAAGAAAGTTGCAGTTTGCAGTTTTGTAATTTTCCTCCCTCCAAAAGTTCCTCCAACCATTAGCTACTGAAGCCACGTCTGTTTCGTAACAGGACGCAACTAACAGGTCTTGCTCATTCTTTCTTTTCCCAGCTGATGAAAGAACCAGGAGTCCCTGGATGAAACACATCAGGGACAGCAACAGACGGAGACTGAGACTGGAGATGTAGTTCACTGAGCATTTTCACCTGAAACTAAACTATATTATGACAAACCTACATCAAATTGTGATGCTCTTGACTGGTAAAATTGACAAACATTATCTATGTAGTTCATGGCACAATTCAATGGGAACAATGGGGCACACCGTAAGGGTAGTGACTTTGCCTCTCCATTCGTAATTATTAAGGTTCTACAAGTACTGTGATTCGATATTACATTTTATCGGATTTTTAATAAATTAACTATATTTCTAACAATATATCATGGGAAAAGTTGAATCATACACTTCTAGAGATTGTTAAGTAAAATACTTTTTGAAGGAAACTGCTTCATTCAGCCATTCCTGCTCATCAAGCTGGTGCCATAAGGAAATCATAAATAAACTAAGATGTAGGCTGTATTGTTAAACCCACTGGGAGTTTTGAGTTTAAGTTTTGACCCCTCAAGGTTGCTGTAGCTCTTCAGTGCAAAGTGTTGAAGCCACAGTAACAGATTGAGTTAGACATGTGAAGTCAGCAGCGATCAGTTTGTTTCCACAGAGCAGAGGAAAATGTAAACGAGTATGAGCACACGCTGTTTTATGTAAAGCATGTGAGGTAAAAATAGATTATTTGTTAAGATAATATTACCACAATTGCGATACTAATTTTCGTGAGTGTGTTCGTCCCATAACCACTTATGTTTAAGTGCTCCCCTCTGCCACCTAGTGGACAAAGTTGGCATCTTATCTGTATTATATTGTGAGTTTTTCACCATGCACTCAACCATGAGGTCAGAATTTGCCTCTCCCTTGGTTTATCCCAATTTGGCAGCTGTAAGTAATATTAAGTGTGTTATTTTTAGTTTACAATATCTAAGATAATCTTTTTTTTCACCCACCCTTAAAACTTAAGTCACAGAGGTAATTGAGGCATGTCTTGATGGAGGTTCAGGGCATGCTGGTTTGGTGTGGCGAGGCCATGATGAACTTCCTCTCAGATCCTGTTTTCTAAAAACAGTTCTAATCACGCTGAGGATGTGGCCTTTTACAGGAACTGCCAGAGAAAGTATACAGCACACAAGAACTGGGGACACAGTTGAGACGGGGATGAAAAATGCAATCAGGAAATAGTGGAAGGAAGGCAACTGCAGAGAGCGAGTGGCCGGCTAATAATAGAGCTGATAAGAGAGCAGTGTAACCCAAACAATACGCAGACTAACTGCTTTAAATCTGGTCTCGCAGGAAAATGAGTTCATCATTTGCATGACTCTGAGGTGGATGTGCAGATGGCGATGAAATATTACTAATATTATTACATTTTGTAGATTTTTTTCTCAAATGTAAATAGCCTACAACAAGATTAGAAGATGTGCATAGCAACTAATTCAGTTTTAAATGACAGAAATGATCAAAGACACATTAAATACCAGTTGGGTGATTTCAGTGCAGAAAAAAAAACATATTTGCTGCTTTTGGCAGACAAAAACAAATTGGTGTTACATTTTTTCAATTCTAACTACAATCCTCCAACACAATCTCCACTGAACATCATAATTTGTTATCTCCTCCACTAGGCGAGGTCAGGAGACTAACAGGAAGCCTGTGTGGGAAATCACACCTCCTTTTTGAATGAAAACAACCTTTTCCTCATACTCAAACACAATCTGTTAGGTTAGCCCATTCTCCAAGATGTCCCCCAGTAACAGATGCTTATCCTGAGCCTATCGAGAAGAGATGAGGGAATGGGGTGAGAGGAACCAGTTCTCCAGATGTGTAAAAACAAAACAAAGGCCAGTGTTTTCAATGGTGGGGTTCTGGTTCTCTCCTTACCCATGCTGTTTCCTATTCAGAAAGGAAACAACAAAATATGAGCCGATACCTTTTGTTGAATAGTTTTCTGACATTTTCAAAGAGATTAAACTGGAATCCAATTTTTTGACACAGAGTTGTGTTTCATAACATTGATTTACCAATGCTGACCTGTCTGTGGCAGCACAGCGGGGGCTGTAGGCTCATTTAGTGGGATGGAAAGGATCTATTGACCCTTAAGACAGCTGAGGTACACTAGTAGATCTTTAGCTCCCTTTCTTGGCCAGTCTTTAGCCCTGAACACAAGGGACCTTTGTGTCTCTCTCTCTCCTTTGGCTGGCAGCTGTGGGCTAAGCACTCATCTACACATTTGCAATTTTGAAGAGGTAGGAGCAACACCAGTCTATCATTTTTTCCCTCTCTTTCTTTCTAATCTTGGAAATCTTGGAAATGAGGCACACTAAGCATCGCCAGGGGAGGTTGATTATTCTAGCTGTGTATTTGCATGGTTTTTCCTACCCGACATGCTGTTTTTCCTTTTCCAAAGAGCACCAAAAAAACAAGTAGACAGAAAGTCGAGGGATGATACAGTAAGAGTCAGTCAAATAATCTGCAGAAATCTAATGGATTCACTTTATGTTATAGTATGTCTAAATATTCATGTAACTGGAGAAGCACCATGAGATGATTACTGCAAATGTGAGTGGTTATGATAATCGCAGGAAAAGTATAAGATACATATTTATGCTTAGACTGAAAGGGATGTGGTATTGATTTAGAGCATATGGGCATTAACTTACAGGCTTTTTAGGCTTAAGTAGGGGATATAAGTCTGCTGTGGTATATTTTGTTTATATATTTGCTATATTCACATAGGACCGTGAAGGTATGTTGCATGAGTATGCCAAAGCCATTCCAGATGTTGCATTTTAAATCATGTCATATCCACTTAGTGTAACCGTCCAGGAACTCCATTTGGAGTAAATGCCCCTTAAACAAGGTAGTTTTTGCAGGGCATTTGGCGGGATCAGCAGTCTTTGATCCACTCTCTTCCTTCCCTCCGCTTGGCTCCCCCTGACCTTTTGCAAACGCAATGTGACATACACCTTTTGAGCTAAGACAATTTGACAAATAAGTGATGACCGTTCACATTTTTAATTTAGGAGTATGATGAAAAATTAACCGTGGCCAACTCAGGACCTTGATTTTTAAACAAGTCTGCTGCAGCCCACCTATCTTTCCCACCCTCCTTTTCCCTCTCTGTACCATCTATCTCGTTTGCTCCCCACCTCTGCTGATCTTTTCCTCCACACCCACCTCTCCTCCTACCCTCCCCTCTTCCTCCCTCCATAACTAATCCTTATTATGCCTCTCACATAAACCGTGGGTCTGGCACCAGACTGCCCAGCCACACAGGCTAACAGGAGCAGGGTGATAGAGAAGATTGGAGGAGGATTCTTAAGTTCTAATGGGCCAAGTGGCACAAAAGATGCTCCACAGACCCTGTTTCTTTCCCCTCATTTGGGACTTCATCCATTATATTCCTCTGTCATCTCCTACTCAGCATAATAACTCCTGAAAGGTAGATAACTATTAATAGAGTTCGCACAGCACTGCAGTCATATGGATTGCCCCGCAGCGCTGTGACTAAGTAGAACTGATGTCTCCTGTGACAAGCGCTCGTGTTGCTGTCATCCAGGACGTGCAGACACTCTGCATACATTACCGATTGCTGGCTTCCCCGCTCTCCGTCCCCCCTTTTGGATGGCACCACAGCTGTCCCAAAGTGAATCCCAAATGAGAGTATCTGTCAGGGTTTGTTTGCTGCAGGCCTTGATTTGATGCTATTACTCTGCAGATGGAGAGACTGGCTCAGTCTGTGGGAGCCGAGAGCTGCTGGTGGACAACACTTGCCTCGGGCCTGGCCTGGTGGCGCTGAGGCACATTTTGAACAAACAGAGAGCTGAAACCGACGAGGGGTGAAAACAGTTTTTACTTTTTTAGTGTCTCCCCCCTAAAACAACATCCTCCTCTGATTCCTCAACACACCCGTGTGTTTGTGTTACAGAGGCCGGTCATATCTCTCTCATATCACCCCTTCAGCCAGATGTTCCTCATTCATTTTTCTTCAACACAGCTGCATATGTAAATAATCTATGATTTCTCCTGTTGGATGGGTGGATTGGGGCATATTGTGTGTCTGTTTAAGTAAGCAGTCTCTTCTTTTCAACTTTAAAGCAATGTGGTTTTTCATCAGCTTCGAGGGCGACAGAAAGTCTGTCTCAAGATGATGAGGTCAATCCCTAACCACAGCCCTGGCAGCACTTTAGTGCAGGTTATCTAACGCAAGCAGACGGATGACATCTTTCGCTGAAAGTGCTTAGCTACCTGTTCCAGGTCAAGGCAGATTTCCTGCTGTTGCTATTCCAGCAGAGATTTGCTGTATCACCCATCTTGTTTCAGGCCCCCAAAGCATCTCTTTCTTCTCTGTGGCAACCATCAACTGCACTAACCCAGAGAAAGACTGACAGCCGACCCACTGAAGAGGTGTGCAGGCAAGTCGACCAGAACAATAACAAAACTGGAGTCAGAGGCAGAAAGGGGAAGAGGACAGACCCTAATAATGGCCAGGCCGTGGCTTGACATGCTATGAAAAGTGACAGTGGACGAGTCATCCATTATTTATAGCAGTGCAGAGCTGGGTTATTTATTTTTTTCAGCAGCATGAGCAGCAAGGGATCATGGCACAAAACAAGCAGCCAGTCGTGGCCTATTCATGTGATTGTCAGCAGACGGCGAGGCGAGCCCAGTGGTGAAGGAAGCTGTGACTGTAGCTGTGGCCTGGTATGGACACTGCACCCAGGACAGGATTCACCTTGACTATTGCTGACTCTGTCTCTGTCCCTCTCATTGTCTCTTTCATGTCATAGACATGAGAGGTCAGTGTCAACTGTGCATGGGTCAAAACAATGTGGTCACTTACATTTAACTTGCATTCCTTATGGTGTGACGAGGCTCTGACTGCTGACCTGATCAAAGTATAATGTTGATAAACTGTAGACGTAATTAATATGAGGCTGAATGGGGTACTTGCCTACAGTAGATGCCAATTGAAGAAGCAGAGAGGGGCACCAGCACGGAAGTTAAGCAATGAACTGCTATGGAAAGGGTCACCAGCAAAAGGTATTTTACCCACTTAAAATAATTCCTTGCTGGTTCTCCTCTCTGCTTCTCCCAACTGGGAGCATGCTGTCTCCCATTTACTATAGGTTAAACACTGACAATCGATAAGTACCGCATACCAGATTAAATAATCCAAACTATCCCTGTAGATAAAGAAAAGCTTAGATGTGCTCAAACCAATCCACAAGCAGCAGCATGGCTGTTTAGTCACGGGCTTGTGGCAAGATAAATTCATCTATAATACTTCTTCAAACCCATTCCACTCAAAACTCTCACTGTGGTAGAGATGATATCAGTATGGAATGTCACTGTAAATAAGTTAAATGTTTTCACAGAGAACATTAATTCTACTTTGATAACAGAGGAGAGCAGAGGATATTCAGAAAGTGGCATTTATTCAATAGGCATCACATATCAATATATCTAGCTTATTGGCCAAAAAGCCATGTGAGCCGTCCTCTTGACTCCGTTTCTCTACAGAATTTTCTCCTATGGCAAGAGTCATCAGAAATGCAGTACTAACACTGGCATATTTTAAAAACTGACCCTGCCATGAAAGATATTTGCTCAGAACCTCCTCTCATTACTTTTAAAAGTTCTTGCTCTATTAAAGATAAAGTAGTACACAGCTTGACCCATTCTCCCTCTCCTGGACCTACTTGGTTTCCAAAGCCACCTCTAGGTTTTTATAGATGTGGTAACTGTGTTCATCGTTTGAATTCAAGTGATACTAAATATTTCTGTCATCCCTGCATGGATGCAAGGATGGCAGAAATCTAAGATAAAATCTTTTATAAACTGTAATTCAACACATCATATACATTCTAAAATGTTCACGTCAGTCAAATCAAACGACCTCTGAAACAAAGAATAGCTGAATACTAAACAGCGATCCACACAAAAAACATGGATTATCCTATAGCCCATCACCATGTTCAATGTAATGATGGCTCTCCCCCATCCCTTAAATGTTGGGGGGGTCAAAGAAATCACGCCATCCCCAAGAGGTGAAAAGATTTTTAACAAACTTTTACACAGAGAGGCTTTCTGGATCAGTGAGCTAAACACAATTGAACCATCCAGTATGAACAACGAGTTAAATCTCACTTGCTTTTTAAACACTTAAATCCTGCCCTACTTGTTAAAGTCATATTCTACTGCTTGAATTATTTTTTTTTCAGGTTGACGTGCCTTTACATTTATTTGTTGTTGTTTTTTTACTTGGGGCAAATGTAATGTATTTTTCAGAAGTTCTACTTTTAGATGCAATGTACTGACCTCTCCTATTCTCCCCGCCTTTGCTGCATTAATTTTTAAGGAGAAGTTCAGTTTTGATATTAAATAGATAATAATATACTATGCTGTATGTTATTTAATGAGGTTATGGTTGTCTTTATGTAATTGTGGACTTAACATATTGGAGACTCTGTCTTCATTTTATTGTCCCCTCCTTTCTCTCACTCCAGGATATGCCAAAGTTTTCCTGATAAGAGTAGGGTGGATTTCTGTACTTTTGTATTTAACCATATATATATATAGATTGCTTTATTCTCTCTGATGTTGAGCTTCACATGTAGCTTGTGGTCTCCTACACCCTTTTTCTCCAGCTGGTGCTGCATTAAGTCACCTAAGAGAACGCTTGTGCATATTTCTCTGTGACTGATGAAAACAGAGATAATATCAGTCCTCCAATAAAAGTCTTTTTGCCTGTATCTGTGTGCTCCACTGGTACTTTGGACAAGTCATCTGAAGTTTCTTCTCTCACTATCCCTTTAATGCGGTGGCACATTACTATCAAAACACATAAGTTTGTGCTACAATGTGTTAGAGTTATTTGGTGTAATACTCACGAAATAATCATGAACTGTTGATAGAGCCAACAATCAACTGACACATTCATCAATGAGTGGCAGAATTGCTGATCTCGGTGTGAGACTGCAGTGGCTAATCTATGTGTATGGATTAGCACAAGTGTTCAATAGTTCTGTCCAGGCAACTGGATCGCTATCGTTGTCTCAGATATTTATCGTAGCTGAGTGGAGCGCTGTGTGTCTGGACATGGCTTAGTACAGCAGAGATGCCACGGACGGCATCAGGGCATTTCTGGCACACAGGAACGCGCATGACATCAGGAACAGATGTTGCACATGGTGAGGCCCATCAAGGGACAACAACTCTGCATCAGTGCATGAATATTTTAGACAGCTTACTGCTGTACTTATCAGTGAAGACACGGCTAGGCTGGCCAAGGACCCAGTCAATCTGATCTTAAATTTTGGGGATGTTGTAATCACTTTATTGAAGAAGCGGGTGAAAATGCACCAGCAGGTTGATGAAATGCTGGCTTGCAAAAAGGAGGGGAAGTTGCTTTTTATTAGCTTCAGTGCATCTTTATTAGATGATGAAAAAAAAACAAGGAATGGAAGTAATGAGTAACAACTACCCATGTTACACGTTTCTTCTGGGGGGTAACTTGTTACTATTATGAGCATTTTTCCCCAAGTCTGTAATTTTACTTTCACTTAAAAGCATAATGTGCAACATTTTTCTAAAAAAATAAATGTATAAACCCATATAACCATACTCACTCTAAGTCATCACTTATGACCCACTAGGAGTGTGTGGTGCCATCTGTATCTGCAGAGGCCCTGCCCTCTACCTGTATTTTCTTATTTTCTCATATTTTGCTTTCCTTGAGATGCTTCTGGGCTTCAGCCTTTGGGCAGTAGTGTGTAGCCCCAAGCCAAAACAGCACACAGGTTTTGAGGTTGGAACTCTACAAATATGCAGTGACCAACAGTTACATTATATTATCTGTCTGTATCCTCTGCTCTCAGTCTGTGAGAGCTCCAGAAAGAGTCTTACACATGTACATACAAAGGCAGAGCAGACTGAGGATTGCAGAAAACATTACAACAGGCACAGATTTTGAGAGATATGATCACTGAGCAGGTTCATGCAGGAGTTAGGAATAATTTAGACCAAAGATTTGGAGAAAAAGAAACCTCTTAAGATTGAATGCCTCCTACTGATAATGCATTAATCACCAATTGTTATAGAGTAACTAATACTTCAAAAAGTTTTTGAGGAGTATAGTTTGTACTTTTACTCAAGTATTTTTAGCACCAGTAGTGTTACTTGTAGTTGAATAATATTTCAGTAATGTAATATTACTTCTGCTTGTAAACAGATTTTCAGTGCCCTTTCCATGACCGAAAAGAACTATCTTTACTGGGCTCGAACCCTTACAATTTTGTCAAAACTTTGGAATATATAATAAAATATGATAGAAATAGAAATCATAAATAAATATGCATCATCGCTCCAGAGTCTGTGACTTTACCTCCTTTTTGTCTGATGACTGTATCACCATATGAGCCTATACCTTACAGTCCCTATAGTCATGACTACTGTAATGTCAGACTGCGGATCTTTTCTGTATATCTGTAGAAACCGAGTTCAACAGCCACATTCCTGTAATCCACACCCTTTTCTAAGCGCAGCTTGAACCAGAAGCCTCAACCTCTCCTTGACCCCTGAGGAAAAGAATCCCTCAACCAGATCCCCAGAGAGACTTTCATTACAGACAAAAACAAAATCCATGGGTGGCCAGAGTCATATTCTGATATTAGGGCAGAGGACATGGATTTGATATGAGGCTGGAAATAGTCCTATAGACTGCAGAGTGAGCCTCAGGTCCATGTTGAGCTTTAATGGCCCTCCTCCTGCTCGTCAATCACACATAAAGAAAATGCTTAATTGCAAATTTCAAACCAGTGCAGTGGACTGACGTCATATTATTGGAATGAGGGAGAGGAGACAGGTTTTGAATTGCTTGTGAGCTGGGCAGATGGATACCACTGCCTAGCAAAGGTATATGTCCTTATGAGTTATGAGCTTGTAGCAGCATTCAGAGTTATGGTTGACACAGATCAGCTCAACATTCAATATCACAATTACAGTAAAAGCTGGTGTAATGTTTCTCATATGGATAGCAGCATAAACCTTAGACCCCAAGAGGACCCCAAACACTGCAACATGGACATTCACGACAGTATATAAAGCAGCATGTTAATATTCATCAATCTACCAGGCTATATTTCAAATCCCAAGACCAAGCTTATTAATTATGATACAGATTCTATTAAGGGAGAATGATTAGTGCGTGTTTTAACAATAAAACGTTTCATATGCTTATATAAAATGTTTGATAATGTGTGTACAGTATGTGTTTTCATTGAAAAACATGTAGAATTTTCCCACAGCATAGCAACTCACATTCCTCAACTTGGAGCTCATGTTTTACAGAGTTTACTTTTAAGAGATAGAAATGTCTTCCTTTCCTGTGGTAGATAATGAAGTTTGTTTTATTCGGTTTGATATTTATTCATGGGAGTTGTTTTATTTATTGTTAAACAACCACAAATCTATCTGATGTGACTCAGGCAGAAATAATCTTCATGGATGAGGTAATGTTTTTAGACTTTTTCTTTCCACGGTGGCAAAGAAACATGTATGCAGGATGGCGGTTTACTGTTTGACTTTTGTTGGACTGAAACATACCGTCATAAGCATAGCAGAGGTCCTTAAAGCCATAGGACAGTGTGTAAGTGTGTGGGCAAGCAAGTGAAGGAGAGACTCCACACCCGATACCACGTCATGAAAACACACACAAACAAACATCTAAAGAACCAGCAGTGTTCAATGCACTTGCTGACGCTTACCTTCTCATCAGCGAGGGAATCGTTGTCCTCAACAACAGCGACTTTGGAAACTGTCCATAAAATTCCATGTAAATCCATGTGCACCTGTAGACCGCAGCCAGTCGCTGTCCAATAAGTCCCGGCGGGTGTAAAGTAGTTGAATGTGACTAATTAATCCGGAGACAAAGAAAAAAACACCACTGCCACCACTCTGTAACCATCTTTTCTTCGTAATAAGCTCTTACAATTTCTCTTAATCTTCAGTGAAACGGCCTGACATCACACTACACCCAACTTCACTCTTTGGGGCTCACAGCGGGGTAAACAAAACTGTTGCACATGGCACCACACTCATACCTGTCCCCCATAAACAATGGCAGGTAGGAACTAATTAGCTCTTAAACAAGACGGACACGAAGAAGACACTTAGATATCACACATGTAGCTAAATGTGTAATTAAAATACTAGTTAAAGTGCTGTAAATGATAATGAAATAATTATCATATAACACCATCTGTAACAGTAAACTTAATTCTGTAAGTCCATAATCACATTGTGAAATTATTATACTGAAATATATCATGTACACAGTAAACTGCACAGCTTAATGAGGAACAAAAAATCAGTAAAGTAACAACCCAAAAATGTAATGTGTACAGTATGATTACACTTGTAGCAGGAAACAGTGACAATGATTTGTTACATTTAGAAAGTGAGCATCTAATGAAAATAAAATATGCTTTTAAAGTTATTGTAAGAACTTTAATGGCATTATTAAGTACTCATATCGGTACTCAGTATCGGCAAGTACCCAAATGTAAGTACTTGTACTTGTACTTGGTCTAAAAAAAGTGGTATTGGTGCATCCCTAATTGTATCTTTAACTACTTTTAAATGATTATTCACAATAAAATGTGATTGTTTAATATGCTTACATAAAACTTTTAAATGTGTGTATAGTATGTATTTTCACTGAAAACTATGAAGAGTTTTCCCACAGCATTAGAAAGTTTTGAGACAAAACAAGACTCACATTCCTCAATTTCGAGCTCATGTTTTAGCAAGTTGACTTTTGAGAGAGAAAGAGATGTCTTCCTTTCCCGTGGCAGATAATGAGGTTGGTTTTATTCAGTTTAATATTCATTCAAACTAAACACATGGTTTGTGTCAGTAGAATACATTTTCCTCCACTTGAACGTTAGATCCGCTTTCCAGGCAGACAAAAGGGAAAGCAAGCGATTGTAATTTTAAGGCCCAGCATGCCGTTCACCACGACTGACATCTCTTTTTTAATTGACCCCGGGGTCAAATAGGGACTGGGATAATATTTTGTTAAATTATTCTCATTTCCCTGTGAATCGCATTTCCATATATCTCCACTTCATGCCTTATTTATTACCTCCTTACAATTACCATGCAAACGACGTCTTAACTGTCACCTCTTTCTCCCTCTGAACAGTTTAGTAAATATCAAACCATATTTATTATTAATAACCCCACAGCTGAAAACCCCCTTTTTATTTATAAATTATTCACACTCTCAAAAGCTTGGGGAGTATGGGCGCCCTCCATTTGATGCCACGGAGGCCAGCATAATTAAGACGATTGGCTCAAACCGATGTTGGTGCATGTATCATCTGTTTTGCCCTCATCTATCTGTCCATCTGTGTGAGCCATAGGAGATCATACATTTCAATCACAGCGTCATGCCCAGTGACAGCCTTTGCACAATGGATTTTGATTTTATTATCACAGCACAACTGGTGGAGGCACCCTGCTGTTTTACTGCTCACCCGCGCCCCCATCTTCAGTCACTCATTGATGGTTTCACACGTGCACACTACGGGCTACAAACACACACACTTCGGAACAAAAAGCACCATTTCTTTGTATTCAAGCACCTACACACAACCTGAATCACACTCTGACATATGTAGAAACAACACACAAGTATCTACTCACACAGACACACACATTCAGACACGCTCATTTACCCATGTGCTCACTCACACTAACCTGGGTTGGCTTCCCAGCTGTGCAAGCTGTTTCTTCCATCAACATGTGTTTACTGGCAGGGGACCCTTATGTTTGCATTACAGGGAGGCAATAAACAGGAAGGCCAGCCCCGGGGTTTGAAAACTACTGTTTGGGGGGAACCCTCATGAGGAGTGAGCCCTAATCATTGTGTGGTTCAGCCTTTAATTAAATGCAGCGCGAAATGTCAAAAAGAAAGGCCCGTTCATTTCTGCGGATGATGTTTTCTGGAATCTGCACACGCTGAAGTCCTCCGTGTCCAAATTTACACACTTTGATGAATTTTTCACAGTCTTATGGAGCGCTAACCACCTGGTTGAGTTAACAGGGCACATGTGTGCGTGTCAGTCTTTGCGTGTGTGTGTGAGAAGGGGGAGATGTGTTAACAGTAAATTAAATCGTTGCTTGGTACAATACACATTCAAGTGAAAGACTGATTAACCAGATGACTGCAAGGCCTATTATTTTGGTTAATCAATAGATCCTTGAATAACTAATGAACAACATCAAAGAGCACGCCTGTAAACAGCCACAGGCAAGTGATAGACTGCACTGTTTTCATCTCTTTATAAAAGCCTTAGCTTTTGTTGAAATATGATAATGATTCTGTTCCCTTCTGTTCATTTTAGCGCCCACTGTATGACAATGAACAATAGGCTCATTTTAGATCAAACTGCACCTGATAAAAGTATGTTTTGAGTCAACTTCAAAGGATATAATTATAAAAAATACCCAATAAGCCTGTAACTCACTCTGCATAAACTATTTTCTCTGCATAAACTAGGTACTTCCATTTAAAAACTCTTATTTGTGAGTTAACTTAAATGGCAATATTTAGTTTAAATAACAGTTGTTTGGGAGAAGCTGAAAAAACACGATGTGAGTAATTATTATTATTCTTTCACAAGTGTTGAGGTTTTAGAGTCAAGTGATGATCACTTCACCATTTGGCAAAACATCTGCAGCTGATTCTGCTCTAATGTAACTACTTACACATAATTTGCCTTAATTAATTTCCAAATCTGTTGGGTAATGGAGGGAAAGGATTGAACTGGGTATCTATTTTAAATAGTTGAATTTCCTTTTAATTAGAAATGGACCCATGATTGACAAAAGCAAAAGGGTTTGTTCAGTGATTCAATTTAGTAGAAGGAAAAGTTTACGAATAGTTACAACAAAGGTAATGCAAACTGAGAGTTAATATTATTTCTTAAAGGGTTAGTGTGTAAGATTTAGTGGCATCTATCTGTGCGTAGGGTTGGGTATCATTTGGACTTTAACTATTCTGATTCCGATTCTGCTTAGCGATTTCAGTTCATAAAGCGATATTCCACCCCAGAATAATAGTCCACTCAATATGTACTCACCTCTATGCTGATGTGAGGATGGGTGAAGATCTTCAGTTAACAAAAAAAGGGAGTTTCAGCAGAAAACAGGGTTGCAGCCAGTGGCAGTAAATGGAGACCAAATGTAAATGTTAAAAAAAAAGAACACAAAACAAACACAAAATGTCTCCATCCTGCTTGTGTGGTGTAATCCAAGTGTCAGTGAGCCGCAATATTAAAATTTAACCACAAAAGACGCCATTGACACCATGTTTTTAGCCGAAATGTCAACTGTAGCCTCCCAGGTAGCATGTAAACATGGCGTCGATGTAATGCAAGACTTCATATATCTTGCGATACTTTCACACGTGCATCCATTAAGAGATATAGGAAGTCTTGCAATACATCAACACCATGTTTACTTCCTATATCTCTTAATGGATGCACGTGTGAAAGTATCGCAAGATATATGAAGTCTTGCATTACATCGACGCCATGTTTACATGCTACCTGGGAGGCTACAGTTGACATTTCGGCTAAAAACATGGTGTCAATGGCGTCTTTTGTGGTTAAATTTTAATATTGTGGCTCACTGACACTTGGATTACACCACACAAGCAGGATGGAGACATTTTGTGTTTGTTTTGTGTTCTTTTTTAAAAACATTTTATCCGTGCTCTCCATTCACTGCCATTGGCTGCAACCCTGTTTTCTGCTGAAACTCCAGGATTGTTTTGTGAACTGAAGTTCTTCACCCATCCTCACATCGGCATAAGGGTGAGTACATATTGAGTGAACTATCATTCTAGGGTGGAATATCGCTTTAACACTTCTCGATTCTGATTCTTTGAGCGTCCTCCTGCGTTCTTCACAGCAGAGTTGTATGAAATGCATGCATTCATCTCACATATCTACAGGTGCAGACCGATACCCATGTTTGTATACTGTAGGTGTTTGTAGTACAAAATTTAATTTGAAACTAGTGTGAGGGAAATTTGTGCTGGAATCGATCAGCAGAATCAAAAATAAAAATTTCTTAATGATTCCTTTGGAATCTTAATTTCGGAATTAAGTCTTGTTCAGAATCGGTTGTTGATGCCCAACTCGAATGGTGAGCCTGCAGATAACCAACACCTTGTGTCACCCTCCCCTTCCAAACATAGGAGAACCTATAGTGGTGGTGAAACTCACGATAAAACGTGAAAGGCCGTATGTACAGCCAGTATTTGTTTTGTCCGTTCTGGGCTGCTGTAGAAACATGGTGGTACAACATGGAAGAGGTCCCATGCCCTCTGTAGATATAAATGCTTCATTCTAAGGTAACAAAAACAAGCTATTCTTGTTTTCAGGTGATTGTACATCGACGAAAATATGAATGCTACGTTCCATTCGTGCCATGTTCTGCCAATAAATCCCTGAAAATCTGACACAGAAGCCTCAGCATGAAGTTTAGTGACTGATATGTAAAACAGCTGTTCCCAAACCTTTTCATGTCAGGGACACAAACAGTAGATGCACATTAGACCACATGACAGGATTTTTGTCTGAAGGAAACCCATCTCAGTATTTTTTTGTCTGTTTGTTTGTTTGTTTCAGCTTCGGAGAGAAAGTCTATAGTCAATCAGTGATCAAACTAGGATCATTGCAAATTACAAACAATCAAAATGGCCAAGCCAATTTCTTCCTTTGTTGTTCCAACTTCTAAAAAAAAGATTAAAATGTTGTATTCCTCCTTTTGCTGGGGAACCCCCACAATGCACTCAATGGCCCCAGGTTGTTGCCAGACCCCAGTTGGAAAATCACTGGTGTAAAACATTACTTTGATTCATATTGTTAAGTCTCAACATGATGAAATCACAACGCTGCAGTCATAAAGTGAAATGATAATACCTAGATTTTGTTTAAGGATTAAACATTCTGAACATGCAGGTTGATACACTAATTAGCCTGAATGGTATCACAGAACTGATGACTTCAAGTGAAATTAATGAATTAAAAGTGTATATTTGTAGATTGCAACAGAATGTACATTCTCCAACAAATGAATGGGCGCAACATGAATGAATGGATTGAATTCAAGTCTCCATGTGAGCTATACTCCACCCCAAAATGTTAGGGCAGTCATTTAACTTGGAATAAATGCCTTAAATACCCTCCCCGTGACGCACGCTCAGCCAATAGCGGGGCCCCTGGAGGCGGGGGCCGCTGGGCCCCCTCTCTGGCAAGCAACTGAGGCAGAGGGGCTCCTCCGACTCAGTTCCTGCCAGATTCGGTGTACCCCCCTTACCACCACCAGATGACTGTCAGTGCGCATTTCCTATTGGCAAGAGGGAGTGAGAAGTAAACAGGGGAGACCGACGGACGGGGAAAGAGAAGAAGGAGTGAGTGTGGTACGACGAGAACAGAGTGAGAGACTCCAGCGGAGGGGGCGACAGGAGAGGCAACTTCACTGGGCTTTATCACTGCGCACTGTCGAGGAGGAGAGATCGCTTTCGAGCACAGCAGCAGCATGCTCCATCAGGTTAAAGAGTGGACTGTGGACGAAGCTACGGACTGATTCATTAATGGACTGTTAGAGAGCGCAGAGAGAGGAGAAATCTGTGCCGGCGTGACGGGGGAACGGCCACTGGAAAAGAAGCTGATGCAGCGGGGAAAGTTACCAACTATGGAGATGCATTGTTAACTGAGAGTTTACAAACTGCTGGGACCGCTCAGAGTGATTTCTTTTCACTGGATGCTTTTTTAGACGAATCTCAGTGCGCTCGACCGTCCGTCCGGTGATATCCCGGTGCCGCGGTGGACCATAACCAGCTCAGCCGCATAGACGGAGCGACTGAATCCTTCCACGCAACACTTTCAGCGGCCAGAGCTGCTAAAATGACGGCGTTATACCTCATCTTTTGCCTTATGGTCACAGGTAAGACATGCTTCTTGTCTGTTATCATGCAGCATGCAGGTCTCTACTAGTGGAAAGAGGATGGATGGTCCGCGCTCCGTGCTGGCGCGCTGCGTCAAGCCATCCAGTCAGTGCGCTGTTACAACTGCTGCAGTGCTACAATTCACCGCTGTTAATTGTCGGTAAATGTTTAATTAGTTTTGAAAGAGTGATTACATCAGGCGGCCTCACTTGCAGACCCGGAGCAGCGGAGGACGGTGGCACTGCGTAATTCGGGGGGAGCTGAGATTGTTTCTGTTCTGGTTCAGATTTCGGATGTGTCAATGGGACGATCTCTGTTTTAGCGGACAGACATAAGCTGATGGATGCAAGGCGCACGAACATAAAGTTTCACTTGAAATATTTTTTTTTAATCCGCCCGGGGGATTTGTTGCTCTGGACGGCTCCGAAGTTAGTCAGCGGTCCCCAGACTGATTTCAATTGAATAAAAAACTAAAGCGAAAGGTTTGAATGGTTAGATAGAACGATGTGAAAACGATGTCTTCTACTGGTCTGATTTTACGACTCAAATAGAAAAACTTCAGACACGATCGTGGTGCGTAAAACAGATAAAATGCTGCACGGACTATCGTGAGGGGAGCACAGTCTCCCGGGTGTATGCATAAGGTAGATAGAGAGATAGATGGAGAGAGTGAAAGGAGGGGGAGAGATGGAGAGAGTGGGTAGGAAAGGATAGAGAGAGTGAGTGAGTGAGTGTGAGAGACGGAGATGGGGAACATTTGTTTTTCGGGAGACAGGCAGAGACATAACGCACCTGTCTGCCCCTCCACACCACCACCACCCCCTGCTGCTTTTTGTTTGCACATTTGAGTTCTGTAGTTTGTTATGAATCTTAATGCCACAAAAACCACATATTACAATTCAGCATCAATGTAAAACAGATTGTGAGTGTTTTTTGTGGAAAAATGACATAAATTAATAATTAGTGTTCAGTATGAGGCATCTCTAGCTTAAGTCCAGCTTTATGCATCACCTTGTCTATTTTGTAATTAAACTGATAGAATCAGGATCAAATGTAACAGAGAACAGATTAACTGTATTTTTTCAGTACAAATATAATCATTATGAACAAGCCGGCTGTCTGAGCAGCTGGTAAAAATGTCCTCTATTAATTTAATGCTGTAAATGTCTTAATGCATTTTTTAAAAGAGAAGTTTTCAGCAATTAACACTGAACAACTGTTGACTTATCAGCATTTTTCAGAGTTGATAAACTACTGCGTGGTATTAGCAGTTTAGAGAGAAAATAATTAGATTTAAGTGTAAGAGAATATACAACATTATCACGCTGACACAGATCTTCTCCGGGAGGGACAAAAGATGGAATAATGAAATCAGAATCCTCTCAGGCTTTCCTCTTTTCTTTTGAAAAAAAAAAAAAAAAAAAAAAAAAAAAAAAAATTTCTCCCTCTGGTTTGTAGCTACCAGACTTAAATCGCACGCAGTTTCACCAGCTTTCAAGATCAAAAATGGCAAAGCGTGCTTAATAGCAATTTGTTGTGAGTATATCTTTACCTTCAGCCCCAGTTCCACATGGTTTTGTCATTATTCAAAGCTCGGGGGAGGGATATGACACCAGAAGACCTCTGCTCCCTGACGGACTAGCAACAGCTGGATGAAAAGGGGCGGTAGCCAGACAGTGGCATATTTCCCCAGACCCTAACCCCAGCACTCATACACACACATGCACACACTCTCGCGCGCACACACACACACAAATAATGAAAATGGTAACAGCTGCCCTAATTAGAACCTAAGAGACCCTAGACCTCATTTATTGTGCCAGGCTTACACAGTACAAAAATTTGGCCACAGCACATGCTCTCTTTGAAATGTGCATATGGCATATAGCATACATTTGTATGTATGTAGTCTTGTACAACACTGATAATTTACTTTCTCGGAAAGTCCCCTGGGCTCCCAGAGGAATTGGATTCCACACTGCATCAGTATTCTGAGTAATCTTCAGTGAGCTCTTCTTTGGAACCTTTTGCTTTGGGTCGCTTGCGTCTCATCGGGCCAAGTTCAAAGGCTGTGAGCCGAGATTACAAGTTTCTCTCCCTTCCTCTTAAGTCGTGGTGCCTGTCATGTCTTACTATAGTGTAACGCCGTGGAAATTTTCCACCTTACTTCTTCTCACAACTCTTTTGCCTGGTCGCAGAATGTGTGACTATGGGACACGAGGACACGGGAGCGTATCTGCTTAATGGGCCGGAGGCGGCTGGCAGACTTTCACCAAAGGTTGAAAGCCTGTTCACGCACACATAACTCCATGCAGGCACACACACGGACACAAACAGAGAACTGATATTAAGCCGAGAAAGTGATAAGCCCCGACTGAGCCCTCTCCTCCCCACCCCATTCCATCATCCTTCCCTTTCCCATTACCGGAGATTTGTCTTTTCCTCATGCAGTGCTGATATGTTTGTGGACGCAGTGGCAGCGTGGCCCAAGAGGCTGGTTTCGGGGATCTGTGCATATTTTATGAACTGCCGTTCTGCTGTTCTTTGAATTCTTGTGGAGTGAGTCCGGATGGGCAGAGGGAGTTTAAGATGAGGAGGAGTGATGGAGGACGGAGGGAAGGAGGGGAGTCTTCTTGTTGCACGGATAAGGCTCGGATGTGTCACCAGTGTGTTGATGATTAAGCTGACAAGCAGCGGGAAAACACTGAGGAAGACCGCTGAGCATCGTTAACCTTTTCTCCATCTTGTTATTCTTGTCTCTCTCTCTGTCACACAAGCACACATACAGGCACACACAAACTCACACACAAACATACTAATGCTCTAAAATCTTTCCTTTTAGTTCCCCATTTCTCTCCCTCTATCAATTCCAAATAGATTGAGGATAAAGTAGGTAAGTGGTAGAAAGTTTGGCGGCAAGAACCCCAGCCAGCCGATGAGGAGTGTTAGATACGAGGTGCACAATAGTGCAGACACAGCAGAATCAAAACGCAGCTGAGTCTTCAACAGAAGTGTCTTGCATTATTTAGGAGACATAGTCATGGCAAAGATATAGATGAATTTTGGCCTACTTTGATTTCCTGTCTCTGTGAGCTCTGTGTAATGGTTTTGCTGCTGGGGTG
The DNA here is from genome assembly GCA_027495735.1 of Lutjanus campechanus. NCBI lineage: Eukaryota > Metazoa > Chordata > Actinopteri > Lutjaniformes > Lutjanidae > Lutjanus > Lutjanus campechanus. Next base: position 18,810 of record JAJHUR010098660.1, on the reverse strand, counting down.
TTATATTGAACACTGTATCTGAACTTTTTAGAGTCTCTTGTGGCCACAAATCAACTGTTAAGCTAGAGCTGTATCGTGTATCTTTATACCCAAGATATGTATTTTAGTTTGCCGAAGATTTTCAACCAAACTACTCAAAAGTTGAAAGGGTAGTTCAGATTATTTGATGTGGGGCTGTATGAGGTACTTATTAATAGTCAGCGTATTAGCTACAGTAGATGGTGGGATACACGTTCCCAGTTTGGAGAAGCAGAGAGGGGAACCAGCACGGAAGCAAAGCAATTAACTGCTGTGGACGGGGTCAGCAACAAAAGGTATTATAGGTATTTTATCATTACCATTTTAAAAAATATGACCTAAAAAATTTAGAGTATTTTCACTGCTTTACTTTGCTGTCAAACAGCCTTTTCTGATGGGAAACCATTGTTATATAAGCCAAATATTGTTCTCTCCAAAACAACCAAACTCCATGGACAGAATCAATAATTTACCTCAAAGAACACAGGAGTTGCTGGTCTACCACTGCCTCAATCTGTTAGTTTGTTTGTGTTATTGTGTGACTTCGGCATTTTAAAAGGAAAGTTAGAATTCACACAAGTCACACAATACACACAAACCAACTAATTAAGATCAAGACAGCGGTAGAACAGCTATTCTTGTTTTGTTTTTTTATATCACCTTTGGAGTTTGGTTGGTTTGGAGAGCAAGATAATTGGCTTAAATAACAACAGAGTCCCGTCAGAAAAGGCTGCCTGATGGCAAGGTAAAGTGGTGAAAATATTCTAAATATAGCATACATTTAAACCGATATGGATTTTTTTAGAGGGCTTTTTTTAAAGGGGCTAAAATACCTTTTGTTGCTGACCCTATCCACAGCAGGACATTGCTTAGCTTCCATGCTGGTGCTCCTTTCTGCTTTTCCAAACTGGGTAATACACTGACTATGGAAAAGTACCTCATACAACCCTACTTCAAATAATCTGAACTATTACTTTGTTGTCAAATGTGTCTTGTAGAAAGCCTCTATTTTGTACTTTCGCAAATAATTTACTCACGCAGACACAAACAGGCACACGCAGACACAGTAATGAATGATCAAATCTTTAACTATAGCCTGCCGTCTTCTTCTCATCCTGGAGACGTGTCATGCACACACACCATTGTCTTTCTGCCCTTCTTCATAAACAAATATCCTCCCATTCCCGCTTCCCGCACACGCACTTGCTACGTGTACGGAAGAAGAAACTGGAAGGAGAAAGGAAACAATGGGGCTTCATAATGTTGCCTGTCTCTAATCAGCTTTGCCATGCGGGTAAACACAGATAAAGAACTTGGCAGCGTGTCCCGAGGCTTTGTTATCAGCTGTTAGCAACTTAACTGAATGTGTACGCTGGTATGGCTCAACACAGGAAGCCAAAGTGGCCAGGTAGCAAACTGTGGATGGCACTTGGCCTCTTCCAGTATTATTTTTACCTCCACCCGCCCATCCTCTTTTTGTCTTCGCTTTCTCCTTGTGTCTGTCTCTGCACATCCTCACCTTGTCTTCCTCTGGGGCAGTCGGAGGATCCGGGGAGGAAATGACAAGGAATAGGACAATGGAGGGGCCGTGTCAGCTTCCTGCCACTGCCTGGAGTCTTCTTCCCCAGTTACAGCACCTCAGGCTGTATCATCAGCATACAGACTGGTGGGGGACAGCACAAACTTGTTTACTCTTTAATTCTTCTGTACAAACACAGTAATGGAAAGAATAGAGTGAGGCAGAAACCGGGTTTCTGTGCATGTCATTAAAACAGCCCCCCAAGGGAAACAGTCACGTTTATACATTAGCAGCTATTTTAAGAAAGAGTTGGATTGCATTTATCTCGCCCTAAAATGCAAGTGTCACTTCCTACTACAGAGATGTATCACCATTTCAAAAGCCCAGAAAGCAACATACAACAGAAAAATCACAGACATACTCGACCACACATTCATTTTTATTTTCCAATCAATTCCTGCCCTGCAAGACAAGAATTTCATATCTCCTGCCGAGACACAGAAACCAACAGCAAATTGAAATTTATCTTCTGCGTTGCAGCAATATCTGTTCCTGTGTTATCTTCAGCAGCCGTGTTCCTTAACCTTATATTAAAGATAGCTCTGTTGGAGAAGGATTCTGGCAGCTGAGAGGGGGCTCAGGAAAAAGAAAAGTTCAGTTAGGAATACCATCAGAGATTTATTTAGCACTACTTGCTGATTTATTTAAAGAGATAGTTCAGATTACTTGAAGTGGGGTTATATGAGGTACTTATCCATGGTCAGTGTGTTACCTACAGTAGATGGCAGTCTGCACACCCCCAGTTTGTAAAGGTAGAGAGGTGCACCAACACAGAAGTTAGGCAATGTACTGCTATGGCAGGGACAGCAACAGAAGGTGTTGCAGCCACTTTAAAAAAAAGCCCATCTAAAAAAAATCGATATCAGTTTAAGTCTACACCAGCTTTGGGGTTTTAAAAGGATAGTTCAGATCCACCGGCATCACACAATAACACAAACAAACTAGCAGATCAAGGCAGTGGTATACCAGCAACTCGTGTGAACAGCAAAGCAAAGCAGTGAAAATATTCCAAATCTAGGGTACACTTAAACTAATATTAATTTTTTTAGGTGGACCTTTTTTTTAAGTGGCTAAAATACCTTTTGTTGCTGACTCTGTCCACAGGAGTTCATTGCTTAGCTTATGTGCTGGTTCTCCTCTTTGCTTTTCCAAACTGAGGGTGTGCCGAACAGCATCTGTAGCTAATACACTGACTATCTATAGGAAGTCTTCATCATACAATCCCACATCAAATAACTGAACTATCCCTTTAACTTCCCTTTTTACTCTCCAATATGAAAACTAATTGTCAGTGGCACTTAATAAACAGAAGATCTGGAATATTTCATTGTGTGCACCAGAGCTTTTGGCATATGCACATCATCCAGAAATGACTCATGAAGAGCCCACGGAGCAACACCCTTAACACACACACACACACACACAGAGGTCAAGGGCACACACTGGGGCAGAGGATGATAAGCTGAGATGAGTGTTTGGCATCTTCAGGGCTGTGTGCCCTTTCTGGAGCGATTAGTCAAAGTCCAACTGTCTAATTAATGATGCTCCAGCTCTCAGGACATGTCATCTCCTTAACCAACTAGGGGTAAAAACACATTCAAGGAAACAAGAGATTGCCTGCCTGCTGCTCACTTTATTAGCGATGGAAGCAGTGGTGTACCCTTGTGGGACTAAGTGCTCCAACTATTCGTTCCTTGAAGTCCAGCCCCCCCTTCTTATTCTTCTTTTCATCTCTCCTTGCTGTCAATTCAAACTGCCTGGAACGCCAGGGCTAATATTGTGTTAGTGACTCAACCATTAACCAAAATAGTGGGTTGCTCAGTCTCTTCTTCCTCTGCACAATGAGAGACCGCTGTGTGTTGTTGTAGGAGGCTGGGTGAAGGGTTGGAGAAAGTGTAGCAATGTCTGTTAATTCCATTTTTTCCCATTTCGGACAGGGCTGAGAGACTCGCCCTGGGAGGTCTGCGAGAGAAGGCAGCCAATTTGCGATCAACTGAGGGGTGTCAGTCAAAGCTTATCGATCAGGCTTTTTAACTGCGGCTCCCTCAATGGCAAAACATGTTAATGTTATTGAGCCGAGTTAGACATGAGAAACAATGTAGTGAGTGGGTGGTTGGTTGAGGTGGGTGGCGGGCTGAACCAGTAGGAGGGTAAGGTGTGTCTCTCTCCTGCTGTCTGTTTGGCCAAAGGAAGCTGATGCAGAGCCGGCAATGGGCTCAGCATGAGAATAGGGGGGAGGGAGAGGGAGAGAAAAAGAAAGAAAAGGAAGGCAGAGGGGTCAAAGGGATTTACTGCCAGGAGCCTAGCATTTCAGGTAATGGATATGCTTGTATTGGTGTAAACCAAACCTGCTGTTTTTCTTCCAGCGTGGCAGAGGTGAAAAAACAACAAAGGTGTAACTGACTGCAAGTCTGAGGGGGATTAATAGAAAGTTGATATTTCAACACCTCAGGCTAAACATTAGATCTCTGGTGTACACTTGGACACGCAGAAAGCGGTTGTGTGCGTGCATGCGTGTAGGTGTCAGTGTGTGAGCACAGAGCTGTGGAAAGGGGGTGTTTGAGGTTGAGGTAAGGAAGGTGTATACACTCTTAGAAATAATGGTGCAGGGGTGCCCCTATAGCTCAGTTGGTAGAGCATGTGCCCCATGTACTGAGGCTGTTGGTCCTGTGCAGCAGCTGCTGGTTTGGGCTATGTTCTGCATGTCATCCCCCCTCTCTCTACCCCCGTTCCTGTCATATCTTCAGTTATCCCTATCCAAATAAAGGCAAAAAAAGAACTTTATGCAAAAAATAAGACTAGGGTTTCCATCCAAAGAACCCTTTTTGATGACAGTTCTTCAAGAATTGTTGAAATCCTTGATGAACTCTTTCCTCAACTGTTTGTCAGTGGTTCTTTGTATCAAAATATAAAAGGGTTCTTGATAGAACTCCCTGGGTGGGTTCTTGTTAATATCCTTACAGGGTAGGAAGGTTCTGGGTTGAGCCCTCAAAGAGAGTTCTGTGTGGAACCGGTACACAATGGAAGAGTTCTCTGCAGAACCTCTCATATGGGTTCCAGATATGCTTCCTAGTAGAACTTAATCTAAAGATTCAAAGATTGGAACCCTTTGCAGAGAGTTCTATGTAGAATCCAGCATAAAGGGTCATACCTAGAACAGTCTATGAAAGGTTTGACTCAGAACCACCTAGGAGAGGTTCAACCCTTCTATGATGTAATGGTTCCACCAGGAACCCTCACAGAGGATGCTATCCAGAATCTCTCCAGATTCTAAGAGTGTCTACAAGAACCCATCTAAGGGGTTCTACCAGGAACCTTTTAATACTTTTTCATTTAGAACCCACAACAAAAGCCCTTTTGGCACAAGAACCCTTTGACCAACGAGTTCCTCTCCTTGAATAACTCTTTCTTCCAAAAAGGATTCTTTGGATGAAAAGAGTTCTTAGTGGATCCCTTAGTCTTACAGAGAAAAAAGGTGTTCTTCAGGAGAAAATTGTTCTGCGTAGAACCTCGGCCCTTCAAGAAGAACCCTTTTGGAGCCTCTTATTTCTGAGAGTGTATAGAATAAGGCTCTTTTCTGCGTCTGCCACATTCCTGCAAAGAAGCTGCAGCAGCAAGGAGGGCACGAACACACGGCTAAGTGCTTCCCAAGCTGGCTGAGGTGAACCTAACACCCCTCCTGGAGGAAGCAGCCCAGCCATTGTTCCAGCACATTGCACCCGTCTGACTGAGGCATCCTAGCGCTGTGCAGATCCCAGGGGGCTGGAAAGAGAACGAAGCAGAGGAGGAGAGGGACTGATTGTTCCCTGCTCAGACTATCCACAGATGGGGCTACAGCACAGGATGCTGGCTGTTTGCTTTAGAAAGTCCCAGGCGTTTGCTTTGCAGTCGTGGTGTATAGAATGCTCTGGGGGATAGGGGAGAAGAGAGTGCCAGTGGAGACAACAGCAGGGGAAAGGGAAAGAGGGAGTGGAACAGAGAGAAAGAAAGAAGAGAAAGAAAGGGATAGAAAAAAGGACCTTGCCTAATATGATGTCAGTGTGAATATAGTGTCAGTGCCAAGAAGGGAAGACAGATGATACAGCCATACAATGATAGGGTAGTTGGGCGAGAGAGTGCTCAAGTCCTCCCGTTTCCAAACAGAGACATATAGAGCTGGAGATAATGGAGAAGGGAGGGAGAGTAAAGAGAGTAAGCGAGGAAGGGAAAAAGGAAGGGATGAGATGCAGGGAGCCCAGGCTGCATCCATCATGTGGTTTGGTGCAGAAGCCATTTGTACCTATTGTTCTCCATAATTTGTTTTCTCAGAGCCTGCAACGGGAGGGGTGAAGGGGAGAGACAAAGCTACGGCAGCCATTTATTTTTGCGCTAATTACATAAGTGAGACAGCATAATTAGACGTATAGCTAAATAGACAATAGGCTGAGAGAGAGATGCACAGAGGGAGATAGACAGGGAGGTGTAGATGAATTCAAATAGATGAGAGGCATTGGGCCGCTCTATTTCACATTCAAGAGTGCGAGGGAACATGTTAAAAGAAGTAAAGGGGTTGGAGAGGGATAAAGGGAAAGGAAAAGGGAGAGTAAAGGAGACGGGCCGATGGAAGGGATAAGAGATAAGAGGGAAGGAGAGAAAAGCCCTCTTCACAGACTGCACTTTGAGGTGCGGCCCAATGCTGCTGGAATAGTCACCTCATTTAATACACCTGCTCAGCGGGAGGGGAAAGAGCGATATAAGGAGGAGTCGTAAAGAAAAAGAGAAAAGGGCAAAAAGAGAAGAGAGGAAAGAGGAGACAGATCTCATCTCAGCTTCTTCAGATCAAAGGCAGAGAGTGGCTACAGAAAGCTGTTTGTTGTGGCTTGTTTGGGAGGGTCTGTGTCTGTGTGGGGTCATGGTTTGACCTGGCCTGCTATTTTGTTCAGGCGATATTACACTTCAACACAGACACATGCCAAACCCTAGAAGGTATCACTGTCTGCAGGGCCTAGGACAGTTTTCTGCATAGACATACAATATGTATATGCCACGTTGACCAGAGGTAGATGCTAATAGTTTTAAGCACTGGCCCCTAAAGTTGGTGGTCAGAGTAAATTTATGGGTGTCCAAATGCAGCCTTCTTTACTGCGTCTCTTGTGCTATCCGTTTTTCCCATGAGTTGCGATGTGGTATATTAGTCAGGGCAAGACTAGACTGTGAACAAATACATTTAACTGTAACTTAAGTTTTTACTATGAAAAAATAGGGCACCTGCTCCTAGAATGGACTTCGGTTTAAACAGTCTGTCCACTTGAAAGGCAGGGTATTGTAAGGTTGAAAATTCACAAAAATAGAGCTGACCTACCTTCTAATTATGAACCTTGTAAACATTTAACATTTAAGCTAATGTAGGAAGTGAGGCTAAAACGGTCCTGTTTTCTGCTTGGCTTTTAAAAGGTTGTGTAATGACCATAAATGACAATCAAAAGACAGCAGTTCCACTCCTCCTCCTGGTCCCAGCAGATCTCTTTCCCAGGACACCACTGTCCTCCCCTAAGGTGTAATGAGATCTGCACCCTTGGGCAATGTTGACATACAAGATCTGATGAAGAGGTGAAGCTGCTGGAAAGCTGATAAAAAGACGTAGGTTGTCTGGTAACAGAGAAGTTGAAAGTTTGGGCAAGAAAGAGATTTTACATCGTATCACTCATCTGAAAAGGACCAGCCAGTCGATGATGTGTTGCTGAATGTTCTGCGTGTGCTAATGCAGTTGTGCATCTGCTCAGGTTCATGTGTAGGCGGTGCGTGGGTGTGTTGAGCATGTCACCAGTCTTTCAGGACTGTGATACAGGGGAAGATAAATAGGCCCTTAATGAAGCCACTCAATCACAAGCCAGTTAAAACAGCTGACCAAAGATTGAGGGGCAGTCAGGCCTGATTGGAGGCCTATTGAAGCCGGTCGAGGGAAGCTCTTGAGCCGTCACACTTTAGATTAGCCATTCACTGCACTATAGACCTCACCCTAACTACCCTTCTTTCTCTAAACAGTCTTCTGACACACTATAGTAGCTCAAGTCAACTCACTGATTGTGCTGGAGAGTTCTTTAAAAGCCAATTTAAGCTCAGTCCTTTGTTTAACTCCCCAGGAACTCAAGCTGGGACATATTGTATTGGTTGTGTGTGTGTGTGTGTGTGTGTGTGCGTGTGTGTGTGCGTGTGTGTGTGCGTGTGTGTGTGTGTCTGTGTGTGTGTCTGTGTGTGTGTTCTTTTATTGGGGCTGAGGTTTTGAGTTTTGTGTGAGCTGTCTTTGAGCATGTGAGGTTTTGTTAAAAAAGAACTGGGTGTATCTCAGAACTGGTACCGACCAGTTTTTTGGGTGAAAGAGAGGGTGCATGAGAGAAATCAATGGCCCAATTCAACCTATTACAGCCATGACTGTTGCTGTAATGGTGTGGAAATGGGCAGTGGTCATGTGGATCCCTTCTATACCTCCGGGCTTGGATCACAACTGAAGCTCCGATTCATTCCCTCCCAGCTTTGATTAAAAAAAAGCACTCTGAGGATTTTCAAAGACTGGTCTCACATGATGGTGACGAGGGCAGAGATCCGTCCGTTTTGTGAAACGGATGAGACCTCTATTCTGCCAGGTTCGCCGAAGGACAAACATAACACTGGGCTCCAATTTTCCTCGACAAATAATGACTCCTCTAGTCCTGTCTCCTTCCAGCCTTTGCCTCTTTGATCCCAGGTAATGTGTTAACAAGCAACGGGTTCATGGAATACCCATAACATTACTATGTGTATTCGTGCTGAGGTGTGAGAGTGTGTGTGTGTTTGCGCATGTGTGGCTGTTTTCACACCAATTAATGAATTGCTTTATATGCCTGCTGAGGTGACGATGGCCTGTCTCTAGCAGGGCATTGGCTTTTTTTCCCCCTCTGTGTCTGCCTCAACACATGATGGCCAGGGTCCTCTCTTCTCACACACTAACACATTAATGAGACCAGTCTAATTAGTGCTTGTGGTTCCATTCAGGGGACCCCAGAAACCACAGCGCCATTGTGAGCTGGCCTAATCAGGGGGCCACTCAAAGACAGAGGGTCCATTGCACCAGTGAGAAAGTTCACACATATAGGGGAGACCAGCTTGGAATCACACTCAAATTAGCGCTCCAGTTAATTGCTATAGGAGGACAAAAAAGAATAAGAGAAAAGAATTGGTTGTATTTTCAGATACGTGACCAGCGAGGTTTAGATCTTGGCTCCTTCCCGTTAAGCTCCCTCCGGTAGTGTTCCTCCCGAGGGCGATGCAGAAAAATGATTTTGCTCTCCTTCATCCCTCTCCCTCACTCCAGATAATTCAATCTCTTCAATATCAAATAATCTCTCCCAATTTTTCAGCCTATTTTAACCTTATCGCTCAAACAGCTACCTCTGGGGGACGAGCCTCGTTCCACCTTGTTAAAAAAGAGAAAGAAAGGGAGAGGTGGCCCAGGAAAGAGGGATGGCAAATAGCTCTCTGAGGAGTGCTTTAAAAGCCTCTGCTTGCCGTTCTCATGGGCCATATGTGAAACAGCGGGCAAATAGATTGAAAGAGAGAAGAACGACGAGGATAGAGAAATGCGGAGGAAGATAAAGAAAGACAATCTACAAGAAAGGAGGGGGGCGTTGGGGATGTGAGGTGTGGTACTTAAGGTCTGGGGCTCTAACTTGTGTCCCACAGCACTTAACATGCCCCTAGCCATCTCTCCTGGCAGTTAATTAGAATCCAATAAGGTTGCCGCCTGTTGGTCATTGTTCCTCCAGTGTGTTTACCCTTTCCAGAGGCTCCATTCGCTGCTTAATCTGCCGAGAAGCTGAATGTCAATAGGTCAGGCCAAGACTCCAGAGTCCTGAGAGCGAGGGAGAGACGGGAGTGAAGGGGGAAGGAGAGAGGATCAGGGGGGATGAAGGAAAGGGGTCATTTCTCTCCTCTCCTCTCAATATTTTTCTCCGCCTCTCCATTCCTTTCTGGTTGTTGTTTTTTCCCCCCTCCCTCCCGTTTGCGTCTCCTCTTCTCTTCTTTTCTTCTCACTTCTAATCCGTCCTCTTGATTGTTCTAAGCTGCTTTCAGCCAGCCCCTGGGGGGGTGGGGGGGTTTTGGAGTCTGTTTTAATTAAGATTTAAAAGACGACTCCCTCAAGAAGGGAGATTTAAGAGCAGGATGGACTGAGCAAAGTAAATGAATGAAGGTAGGACAGATTGTAGAGAGGGCTCAACAGATATCAGAAATCGGTAAAAGGAGAAAGTTAAAAAGCTATTATTTTACACACGTAGACGTGTGCATCGCACATACCCACATATTCACACAAACACAACCAGACTCCAAGGCATTCGACTGGCTAAGCCAAATGGGATTTTTTTTTCATTTGTAATCAAGCGGCACAATCTATATAGATCGATCTCAACTTCCTGTGATTCATACCATATCCTGCAAGGGTGATATGGGATCAGTGGTAGCCAGCAGGCAAGCTGAGGGAGTTATCTCCACACTCTGTCTAATGATCGATCATCTCACCAGATGGGCTTAAGAGCATGTAATGCTCCACTTGTTTATTAGAGCCTCAAACCTGAGGACTCTCAATAGGTGTGACCATGCAAAGAAAGTCTTGTTTTGCAGGCAGATAGATAGAATGTATGAAAAAGACAAAAGAGCTTAAGAGATGTGTTTCGAAAGTTTAGTTTGCTTTTGTTTGCATTTGTAAGATAACCACACCAGCCCATCCTTACCTGGAAAACATACATGATGGTTGAATGTGCAAGGAACTTATTCCACATAGTCCACATATGGAGGAGGTGGGGTGGATGGATGGCTCAAAGTAAAGTTATTTATTTTAAATAACGCAATTATTTTAACCCAAACCACAATATTTTTGTAAACATATCCAAATGGTTTTATTGCCTAAATCAAACCAAGTGCTTTACAACATAAATCATGTGTGTAGTGTCACATGAATTATGTTGTGGGACTTAAGGTCTGGTAAGCCGTTAGCTTCCAGAACTTTCCGCTGCTATTATATGTCATTTTGGGAGTAACTGGTAGTTGACCTACTCTGACATACTGGATGTGTTGGATCAGACATTATGAAAGAAGCTCAACTCATTTCCAGGGTTGGGTATTGTTTGGGTTTTAAAGATTTGGTATTGGTATTGATTTTGATTCTCAACGATTCTTGATTCTGATTCTTTGAGTGTCCCCATTCTTCATAGCAGAATTGTGTGCAACGGTGATTGGCATGGATAAATGTTGCTAGCTGAAACACTGAGCTAAGCTAACATTAGGTTGATAGCCCTAACAAAAGTGGTCTCTTGTCTGTGTACTTGAATGTTTATTTTGGCTATTTTACTGTAGCAGTAGAGCATCCCATCCTTGTAAAGCATTTTGTAGCATAGCTTGTGCTAAATTGAGGTGTTTGTTACAAGACTTGCACAATTTGTGCCAACAAGGGAGTAATTTAAGTGAGAATAATGCTAGTGTCAGCATTTAGTAAGACAAATGCATTAGAAGACATGTAGACGTTCCTGTTTGACACATGACTACCAGTCTTATCGCACCAGGACAAAATATTAAAGATGAGATTAAAAGTCCAGCCATCAAACATACATTCGCTGTTACTGTCCGGCGTCACTTTACTTCAACCTTGCAAACATTGTGTTGCAAAGTGTGTATCCATTTGTGTGTGTCAACTGCAGCCTGAGAAATGGCGCGTGCTGTGTGTTTGGTAAAACAGTCACATAGCACACATCTGCCCCTACTGTGAACCATACATTCTTCATCCAGAGTAAGACCCCAAAGAAAACACACCCCAAAGCAGACTGCACAATAAAGTGTTTAAGTTCATCAAGCCAGGGACTCTGGTGCAGCCGGTAAGGTGTTAAAGGCCAGGCAAGGGTCAAGAGCCCAACCCACAGCATTCTCTGCCATGATACATCCCAACACACAGGCACCATATGTCCAGGGTTTCACAGTCAATGAGCCAACCCACCCAGCATGACAAAGACCTATTCACACCCAGTTGACTCTGAGGAAATCTGCAATGCCATGGTATGATTAGGACAGAATGCAGCACTAGTCCAGCCAGTGGCCGTTAGGAAAAAAAAACAATGGACTAGAAGACACACAGAAGTAAAAGGAGTGTTAGGAAAAGGCGTACGAAGACAAAGAACTTTACAAAGCACTTTGAGCGGATAAACGTAAGCATGATCTTGCCCTCAGCTTGCTGCAGCTCCATCACTTGCCTCCATCAAAGCCCCTTGAGATTCTCCCAGCACACTCTGCCTCTGTCACTCACAACTCTGTTAATAAGGCCAGCAGTAAACGCCAGGAAAGATATGCAGGGATGAAAGATCCTTCTCTCATGTTCCTCGCTTTGAGGATGTGTTTCCGGGTGTCGGGGGGAGGTGGGGGAAAACGCAGCTTTATAGAGTAATGCTGCATTTTAATGGAAACAATAAACCCATCCGCTTATAAAATAATATTTTGTGTCCCATATCCTGTTGTGTAGCAGCTCTGGGGACTTTTGGCAGACTTTGAACAAGCCCCCACCACAACCACCACTAAACCTAAAGGTATAGAAGAAGCCCATGCCAAAGAATAAAGTGTGAGGAGTTCCTGGGGGAGGGATATATCACACATATATTCTTTCACTGCAGCGATTAATATCCGGGAAAAAAAGGTCAAACTTGACTTGAAACGGTCCAGTATATCACAGTTACATTGGGAGGCTGCGTTTCATACATCAATCCCTGCTGTGATGTCTCATCAGCCTGGTCACACAGGAGAGACCCACACTGCACATTATCAAAGATTGATGGGGTGTCCTAGTTAAAGACAGGGGGGGGAGAGGCGACTGGTTAGAGACGGGAACTTTGCGTTACTCTCTCTGTTTTTAGATGTGTTGACTGTGGGTCGTGTGGCCTTTCAAAGACCAATGCAAAAATCATTAGTTTAATCATTAGCTTTTTTTTTTTGCTTTTTTTTTAACATTGGACAAAATACCCACTAACACCTGACTTTTATCCGAGATGGGACAGGCATTGACACTCAGTCCCAGGTCAAATGACTAATGCTAATTTTCTGTCATTTTCAGCAGAGGTAATGAAGGCTCGTAGCCTCAGTAACATCAGCCCAGCACAGTGGAGTTCACACCCAGTTGAAAGTGTATATTTAACTGATGCACTTGTCTTGAGTTGAGTGTCTGAACAGTAGGCTATATTAAAAGCTTTTATTACAAAACAACAATGTCAGGAAAGGTTTTCGTCAGTAGTAACTTAACAATACTCCCATACAGCTGAAAGTGAACATGAAACAGTAAAATAACACAGATACCTGAAAGTACAAACAGCAAGACAGGAGAGAAAATGAACTTCAAACCACATGGATTCAGTTAGAAGCAACAAAAGTACTGAGAGTTGAACACAAAGCTGAACACACAGAGACTTTTAAAAACCTCCTTCTCTCTGAGCTCCTGCACACATGTCCACTTTCCAGCACACATCAGAACAGTCATCTACAGTCAATAGGACAAGGGTCAACTATTTTTAGCAGGTTTAGCCATGTTTAAAAAACCTGCTAATTTTGGTGTAAAATTGGTATGAGATATGAGGGGGAATTTACAAATGCTGCATTTTGAGGTCAAACCTCTCAAGACTCAGGAAGCTCAAGAAAAGGGCTGAGCCTTCCATCTCCTCCCATCCGCCCTCTTCCACATCCTCCCCTGGAACGGAAGACAAAACAAACTGACAGAACAAACAGGCAGATTATCCTAAATCCTTTTTTTCTCTAACACACAACCTAACCATCTCTTATATCCACTGTTCACTGTCACCCTACCCGTTTCTTGTTCAGAGTGCTTGCTTAATAATTAATTGATTAATTAGTTCGCTCATTAATCATTTATTCATTAATCATGGCCTGATTTTTCTAGAAGAAGCGGCGCAATCTGAAAAAACCCTGACTTCACATTTCACTCTAATTATGCTCCTTTACTAATCAACGCTTAAGAAATGGAGTTTCAGGAAATTAGTTTTCCCCTTCCCTTCTTTTTCTCAACACAAAGCAGGATGTATCGAGGTCGGCAGGTAACGTTTTCCCTCCCTTTCTTGTGTTCTGGAAGCTCTTAGTCATCAGTAATTTTAAAGAAATGATTCAAGTTACAGGCAATCTGATGAATGGAATAAAAATTTGATGTTAAATTAAAACTCGCCTTTTCTCCACCTCCAGATGAAAAGGGAGAAAGAATTCTGGTCACAGACTAACCACAGACATTGATTAATAAATGGCAATTTGAAGGCCGTTTGTAAGAACAGAGAGGCGGCAGCATTGTGAATCACACACTTATTGTTTCCTCTGGATCCATGGCTCTCCTGGGAGAAGAGGTAATTTGTTTAATCGCCAGGAGTTATGTTCTCTGGACAGAAAGATGGGGAGATAGGATAGTTCTGAAATATCTTCCATAATGCAGAGCGAGCATGAGAAGGAAAAGTGAAGAGAAACATTTTAAACAGGTTTAATTAGAAGTGTTTTTGTGCCTTTGTGTTCCTGTTGGATGCAGAGTTCACAACACAGCTCAGCTGCTTTCTCTGAAGGGGCTCTTGTCAGCTGCTGACAAAAAAGAATTATGCATCAAATTAAAGAGAGCTCCAGTGAAATGGAGGCAAGTCGGGCATTAACCTCTAAGCTTTAAAAAGCACACATATTAAGCAACACTAATGAGACTCTCATTGAGCGAGTTCTGTTTTATATTCAAACACACACAAAAGCACAGCTTTGACTTCAATGTGCAATCGCTGCCTCTGAATGAGGTTGTCTCTCTTATTCATCTCACCAGCAGCAAACACTGCACAAGTGAACAATAGTGTAGTGGCCCTTTTACTCTAATGAGATGCATACATTTACAACATTACCACCCTCATTAAAAAATAATAATAATAAAGGGAAAAAAAAATATTAATTATGAAACGCACTACTTCCTATCGTGAAGAGCCAAGGGGGTCTCCACTGGGCTCAATTAGGAAGAGTAGGCTGCAAATCCCTAGACTAAATTAATTGACACTCCAGGGCATTAGGCCCAGAGTCCCAGTGCAGAATCTATGTAGAGAATTCCTTTGTTTTCATTTCCACCGCCTTTTAGAAAAAGCAAGAGATGGAGGCAATTCTAACATGATCTCTTCATTGTTTTATGGATTTTTAATCTATTATTTATTTATATATTTATTTACTTGTCATGTCTGTGGCAGGGAATGAAAAGATTTACTTTTTTCTAAAAATTCCTGTCCCATCTTTCTGTCACATGTTGCGCACCACTGCTGTTTTATCCACCGTGTCAGCTGTTATGCACACACTAAACCAGGCTTTTGCAAACAGCACAAGAAGTTAATGATTTAAAAGCACAGTAAATTATACTGAAAGCCCTTCCATCCAAACACTAGTGAAAGAGGGGGGAGGGAGCCAGAGAGGGAAATTGGGATACAGAAAGAAAAAGCAGAGAGAGAGACAGAGAAGCAGGGGGGACAGAAAAGGGCTGGAACTGTGACACAGATCCAGCCAGCAGCTGTCTTGCAGTGAAAACACCAGGGGGTAAGCAGGAATGACACGAAATGACAAGACTAGCTCAATCAACATCTTGTCAACACTGCTGGCTGATGTGTACAGACAATTTCATACCGCCACCACTGGCTCCCTCCCCTTTTCTCCCTTTTTTTATATGGCTTTTTATTTCCTGTCCTCCTGCCAGCCAGCCAGTCACTTGCTATCTGTCTGCATGGAGTCAGCTCTCAGCTCTTTGGCTCTTGGCTTCAGAGTGTGTGTGTGTGTGTGTGTGTGTGTGTGTATGGGGTGGGGGGTGCTGTTTAAAAGCTGTGCTAGAATTATACTCAGAGAGATGCTTCTGCCCACTAGAAACCCTACAGATATGGGACTGTGACAGTGAGGGTGCATCTATGTGTGTGAAGACAGTATGAGAATGAGTGTATTTATGGCACATTGTACTGCAGTGAACCATTCACGTACACTCATACACCGACTGTGTCACATCAGCACTCTTGGTCCCCCTCTTCCATGCCACCCTCCTCCTTTTTTCCCTCCCTTCTTCCCCTCCTTGTATGCATACCACTCTATTACTCTATCCACTGCATCTGCTGTAGCAGGTACCCAGGGAGAAACTCTGCCACTGCTCTCCCATGCGATCAGCCTCACTGCTGCCCTGATGTGTGCAGTGCCCTATTCCAGCAGAGAAAAACCTCGTGGTGACAGCCTCGGAGACAGACTGATTACAGCGTTCCATCAATCCCCTCTCAGGCCCGCTCCTTTGCAATTGGGAGCTGACAGGAGCCCACTTTTTCCATTTTTACCTTTCCTCAGTTTTTCCGGTCTTTCTAACATGTAGTGGCTCTTTTTTTGCTGTTGTTCCCTGCTACCCTGCTTTCTTGAGTGTTGTGTTGACAAGCTGACACAAACCCCTGTGATTTTCACACCAGGGATGCAGAGAGCGAGAGAAAAGGGACAGGGGATACAGGAAAGAAGAGGAGAGCGAAGAGAAAGTGCAAGGGGGAGAGGCTGGCAAGAGATGACAGCTGACATGGGAGTCTGGAAAAGCAGAGTGATGGCAGAAAGAGGCATGGAGAAAGCAAATCAACAATTAGTAACACCTTATATAACTCTCAGAGGGGGCCTGCTAGGCATTGATTTCAGGGATCATGGCTCGCTGACTGTAGACGTATGAGTGATAAACAGAGGAATGAGAGGATGGGCTTGGATTGTAGAGGAATGAGAGAGAATGCCCTGGGTGGGGGTATCAGCAGAGCAGCAGGAGCAGGAGGGGGGGCTGGGTGGATGAGCGGGTCCACTCGCTAAAAAGGGTCTAGGTCTGAGCCAAGATTTTCACAATGGAATAAAGGCTGAAAGGGGTGGCTAGGAGGATTAAACTCCAGCAAAACAGCTCTTAAAAAGCTGTTAGACTGCAATTTGGGCACAAAAACGCAGAATGGGAGAAAAGATAGTGCGAGTGGGTGGGTGGGAGTGCAGCTGGAATGCAACGTGGGAGAGAAAGGATTGAAGAGAGGCCGGGACACATTAAAGGTGTGAGAGAGGAGGCCATCTGCAGTGGCACAAGCAAAACACAGAGGTGCTCACACATGTAGAGCATGTGTTGGGTGCCATAGTGCCACGAGTTGGCGGTTGGTGGGTGGTATCTGCTGTTAGCCCCCCTCAGGCCCTCAGAAGTTCTGTGGGAGTCATAATGAGCTTAGTAGCCAGATCAAACATGAGATGG
>JAJHUR010098658.1:2869-15893 GCA_027495735.1 Lutjanus campechanus | reverse complement strand
AGAAAAAGTAGACATATGCAGTAATATAAAAAATTGAGGATGCACTGCATCGTGATGCATCGTGAATCGTTGACTGGATAATCGTAATCGAATCGAATCGTGAGACCAGTGAAGATGCGCAGCCCTAATAGGGCCCCCACTAGCTGTCACTGCCTAGTGTGTTAAGGGACCCCGAGACACGGCCAATATCGATCCATATCAATGACACAACCTGAAACCTCCATAGACAGTGCAGCGACACGTTTGGAACCCCCCTAATGGGGCCCCGACTGCCCGTGGCCGGCTTTCTGCGGTACTTCAAACTTGAGGAAGCGAGCATATCCGTCAGGGCATGCAAAAAGAAAAAAAAACCCAAGAAGATGAAGAAAAAAGAAAACGGGAAAGTGGTAAGTTCAAACGTGTATAATCTGACATTATTTAAAAAAAAGTTGTGATGCCACTTTGTCCCAGTCTGTTGTCTCACGAAGCACAACTGCACATGACATGTTTACTGCACCTTAGCCTAGCTTATTTAAACAGTAATTAACAGTAAGCTAACCAGTAACTAATTTGTATTTGGAAGAGGGCAATATCATATATCTCCCTGAATTTTCTGCATGTCACATTAATCAAAAATATTATCAGGAACAGTGAAGTTGGCTGTTCATTAATTTTTGTCATTCTGAAAACTTTGCACATTTCAGTTGTGTTTGTTATGTTATATTGTATTTAAAGTTTTCTTTCATGATTGTGCACTTCTGTTATTTAAAATAAAAGATTTCTGGATTGAATGATCTTCTTGGTGTTTTTGGGCCGGGAGGGCCCCCATGGTCACTCTTGCCTAGGGCCCCCAAGGTGACTAGAAACGCCCCTGGACTGAGGTCCAACATATGTTGAACAGACCAGTGTCACATCAACGTGTGCTGTAAATCTCAAATATACTGTACAGTATGTGTGTGTATAAGATCTAATGTCAGTCAGTATATTGGCTTGGCCAATTTACTGGTCTGGTTAAACTTGTAGAAGTGAGTTTATTAAAGTCTGATAGCATAAATAATAAATCTTACCAAATATAACCAGAAATATTCCACAGGATATTAAAGTTATTGCAGATGTAATGCCGAAGACTCCGTAGATTGCCAGAATATTCCACTCGACACCTGACTTGTGGAGAAGGTTCCTGCCATCAAGAGTGTTCCCATCTGCCATGAAAGACAACACCAAAACACCATCAAAGCCCACCATACTGTCCATTCATGAGGTTTAGAAAATTTAAAACTTAGATTAGGAAAGATCAGACATCAAAAATTTGTATTTTTTAAATTCTCATCCTCTTTCACTTATTATTAATTAAGAAGAAAAGGACTCTTGTAAAGTTGCAATCCAAAGTTGCACTTAATTATACCTTTGTCAGTGTTAGTGAAAGACAAAGATCACAGTTACACAGTTACAGTCTATAACAAGAAGTGAACTAAAGTCAGTCAAACATGCTACACCCAGACCCTCAGTGATATTGTAGTTGCTATACAGAAATGAAATCAATTTAAAAACATGGGCCTCATGCAAGAACCACTCGTACGAACAGATTTGTTCTTACGTGGAGCGTACGAGTGATTTAAGAGAAGTTTGGCATTCACCAATTTTCTCGTATTTTGAGTTTTCTTTCAGATATGAACACAATTTACGAGGTCTAGACCTGTCGTAGAATCATGTGCAGTCAGTCTGCTGGTATACAAACCAAAGTTTTTCACTAACAACTGTATATTTAATTACTTTGAAGGCATTTTGAGTTTGAAAAATAAATTACAAACTACTCCTCATGTTGACATTATTCTGTTTGACTACATTTTAAATTATAATATAATTATAAATTTACATATAAAGACTCTCATCCTTCATTCAGTGATCTATTATTACCTGCTGTCAGGTGTATTTTTCGTATATCTGCACGTGCAGGTTTATAAAGTCTCTGTCCAGGTGAACATCCTCACTTATTCTGTCGTCTGTCTCCATGATGAAAACTTCCCCTGAACCTTCTCCTCTCACTGCAGTCATTGATCCTTACTGTCGCTGTGGCGAGTTGTTTTTTTTTCTTTAGTCATTTTCATATCGAGATGTTTCTTCTTTTTTCAGTGACAGTTCGACCCTCAGGTAACACAGTATTAAAAGCACTCACTTTTCCTGTTTATTTGCCTTAGCGAGTCTTTTAATTCCACTGCTGACGCTGTTAAAATGATAGATTTTCCTTTATTGATCTCTGAAAACAGAACGTCAAACTTCAAACTCATAAAGTTCTTTTTTCTCTTCGATTCCATTTTCATGAATGAACACTTCCCAACATGTGGAGCAGGAAGTGCAGCCTTATATGGTATTATTGGGGCGTAAATTATGCTAATTTACAAGTCTCATGCACGTGCACTCAAATACGCACAGGTGGATCATTTACACGGTTTTCTGAAGTTAAGAGCGTTTGTTGAATCTGACGTGGCATGTTCGTACGAGCCCTTCATACGAAAAAAGCGAGAGAAATTTAAGTTAAGAATATGAAAATGTTCTTACATGAGGCCCATTGACATGTTGTAAATACTATGATTTGTTCATGCTAAGAAATTTTGCCAGTCAACACAGTGCAGGCTTTTACTGAGTTGTCCAGTATCAACAGTCTTGTCTGGCAATATAACTGGATTAGAGTATATTGAGAGGGACAGAATATTACAAACACTAACTCAACAGATTGTATTAAATTGTACGTATACCTAATAATTTACCAAAATCTAAATGTTCTCACCCCAGAGGACAGTGAAGTTGTGACCTCCTGTTTGTATTGCACAGCCGTATTTGTTGGTGTTTTCTCTCAGGGAGATCCCAGCTGTCAGTCTGAGGATCACAGATCCATCTTCAGAAGGTACTGGTCCAGTTATGGTGATCCAAGCCCCATCCCCAATCAGATGCACTGAGCTCACTGATTTGTCAGTAGTTGTCACGTGACACCTCAGCAGTGCCTGGTCTGTGTCTGCAGTGGGTTTGGCAAATACACGGAGCTCTGCAGAGAAATAAAGTATCAAAGATCATGATCAGGGTAAAACTATCCAACGGATGAGCAGCTAGGTTGCACCTTTGTTCCTGACATCCAACACATTTAATCCACATGACCACTATGAGTCTTTATTCAGCGAACACACACATGTGTACATGTCTGTATTTTTTCAGTAACCATACTGTTCCAGCTCTCACCTGTTTTTTGGTGCATTGATCTTAATTTAATCTTCTGGATCATTTCTGGACATTGTTCTCTGATGAAGTTTCTAAAGGCAATATTTCTTGGAGAATTCTTGTTCCAATGATGTTTAAGTGCTGCTGCAGAGGTAGAGTGGGACGTCCATGTCTGAGAATCAGGGTCAAAGCTCATGAAGTCCATCCCATTCACTGCCCAGGTTTCAAAAGCAAAGACAAACCCAGTGACTGACTGGATGCAGCCACGGCGACGTTGTACAATATCTGTAAAGTAAGAAAGTAATATTAATTTTGTTGGTTTTATGCACAATATCACACAGCCCTTCACTGAATTTACATATGTCACAGACACAAACATTGTAAAAACTTACACACTGTGTTGTTGAGATATAGTGGAATCTGTCTGATAGATTCCAAAATGTTGTGTCTCGACTCATCACAGTCTTCAGGCAGGTTTTTTGATTCCAGAGAAGGTTTGAACTCTTCTCTTCTTGTCAGACTGTCACAGTAAGAGATGGGAACTCCATCAAATACAGTCAGCTGCTCAAACTGAGGTCGATCTCCAGGCTGCACACGACCTGTAGACAGGAACTCAAGAAAATGGGAACCTGACAAAGTAAAAAAGAAAACATTTTAAGGGTCAAAATCCAGACTCTGGACTCTGGACTGTGAATTTTTATCAGTTTCTGATAACAAATCAGATATCTCTGTAGCTTTTGGATACAAAGACACATCACTACAGGTTCATTCCTCTGCACATCAGTCATGATACTTTTCTGCCTGAAGTCTTTGTTCGTCTTCTTCTGTTGGAACTGTGCCAACTTTTTTGTTCACATGTCAGTCTGGGTCAATGCAGAAAGCCAAGAATAACCAAGTGACTTAAAGGTGTAGTTAACGATGTGGGAGAAAACAAGTAGAGAGGTTGTTGATATTTGAAGTGTAAACAAATACAGACCCACCCCTCCCTTCATACTCCAGCCCGGGCTGCACAACCGAAGTTCATGGAAACGGCCGTAGAAACTAAAGCAGCAGCTGAAATAGCCAAGTTGTGAGTTAGCACACTGCTAAGCCGTGAAGCTAAGGTTAGCTGACCCGTCAGACAAATGTACCCACAACTTGACTGCTATTATAAATAGATAACATCACAACAGTACAGATTAGACAATAGCAGATTAGACAATATGATGAATGTCTGACGGCTGTTACTGTTATGTGAAGCACCGCAAAGCTAATGTTGCTCACCTGTCCAGCAGAAAGACGGTGACCTCCGCGTACGTTTTCAGACCTTTCAATTCGCAGAGTTCCCTCCACTGTTGGAAAGCCACACCGATGTTGACCCGGGTCTTCGCCCTTTCATGGTCGTAGCCCTTCTTTTTTAATTTATGTTCCTCCAACCGTTTTCTCTTGGGCTGTTTTTCAGCCATCGCGAATGCAAAATATCTGCACCTGATATACCGTGTCTCTCTCTTACTCTAACTGTGCACGTTACGCGACCTACTACTCCCCCTCCCCCCTGTGTCTGACCTGTGCACGAGTATGAACCGTCCCCCCGGGCGTGAGGGGGTGGACCCATGTTTTGGTGGCTCGGTCCGAACCACAGATTTATCTGCTGAAATTCAGAGCCCAGGCTGTGTATTGAAATCAGATTTTTTTCAGCATGCTCTCAGAAGTGACGGCTTGCGGATAGTGAGGAGAAATACAGTGATTTTGACAAAAAGTGCATCGGATTATGATCGCTAACTATACCTTTAAAGGCCCAGTGTGTAAGATTTATGGGGATTTATTGGGAGAATATGGCAGAAATGGAATATAATACTGATAACTATGTTTTTATCAGTGTATAATCACCTGGAAATAAGAACGATTGTGTTTTTGTTGTGTTTTCAGAATGAGCTCTTTATATCTATAGCGGGAGCGAGTCCTCTCCCAGGGTCTGCCATAAACCAAACACTGGGTAGTGAGAGGAGGAACTGGAAGAATTTCTGCAAGTTGATATTGTGGAGATTCATGGTCTTAATACTCATACTCAACAACAGTACCACTGTCTTATTCTTTGCATGTAGAAGCCACCCCATCAGGAAAACAGGTGAAAAATAACTGAGTTATAACTACAGTCAAAGAATAACCATTATTGAAAATGGATAACCTGTTAGTCTGAGACAGTAGACACAGACATTTCTCTGCTGCTACAGTTCACAGTACAAAATCCAACATATGAAATGTCACTCACCACATTCAGCTGTAGACAGTAGAAAACATTCAAGTAAAAGTTGAATCAACTTCATCTGCATATCCTTGCATCATTTCCTGAGTTGTAAAAAAGACTAGTAAGTTTAAAAAGAGTAGTAAATTTGCAGGAACGATCCTTTTAGAGTGTTTACCTCTGCACCTCTAAGCTACACTGAACATACTGGAGGGACAAGTCTGATCAGGATACAAATGTGAACTTTGTTCAGCCTGCTGACAAGCTGGTATGGGGAAATACAGCTACTACTCCGGCAAAAACTACTAAAGAAAGAAATACAGACCAAATGGACAATGAGAAGCTTTAGCAGAGGGCTATTAGCTGATAAAAAAATTGGGACAAGTAATTTTCCCCATCAACCATTTGTTAAACAACTTTCAGAGCCCTCCTAAATAATTCAAGTGAATGGTGACCAGTTTTCAAAGGGAAACAAACAACAGGAAAAAAAAAACACAAAGTGCCTCCATACTGCTCGTCTGGTGTAATCCAAGTCCTGACATGTCGTTTACTTTCGCAAACTACCCCTTTAAATCAACATGATCCCTCATTTATTCACAGAGGCTAAAAGCTTATGTGTGTGAAGAGGAGAGGAGGGCAGGGATTGTGAGAAATTTTCAACGCGACAAAGACACAGAGCATCCCCATAACTATAATAACTCACACACTGACTACATGTACAGTGCATCTGCATCGCAAAACCTCCTGCTTTTGATTTCTGTGTATAAATTAACCATTGGTGAACTATAAAGAAACAAGTTACAGCAGACACACACCATGTATGACCTCAAATGATCTGTCAACAGTCATTGTGACAGTATACCAGCAACATGACACCTTTCACTACAGTGTCATTATCTATATCTCCTCTCTGGAATCCAAATGATGGAAATCCGTCATAGCGATGGAGACTTTAAATCATGCATTTATTACAGTGTAGTTGCTCCACCATGGTATTGTTTCATAGCCTGTAAGGACAGGAGGGATCATTAAATGTGTTACAATATTCATTCCCTATCCTATCACCATTTTAATTTAGAATATTAGCATGCTAGTATATTAGTATGAAAACATATTTACACTAAACACCAAGTAGGCCTGCAGCTGAGGCTGAGGAATGACTTTAGTTTGCAGGTATTCAGTCAGCAGCCAAAGTATTGGATGGATGGAAATCTGCACTGCATCACAGATCATGGTCCACTCCCCCCTTTATGCACATAAACACAACTCAAACTGTCTTTTTAAACTTCAAGTTGATTTTCATCTCTGTTATGACAAAGTTAGTCTCGTACTCATTCCAACAGGGCGGTGACAAAGCTATTATCATGGCATGAATCCACAGACACTGACTGAACCAACAGGTTTTAAAGCAGCAGCACCAGGCAGACTGCCATGGAATGTACTGCACTGTACCTTGATTCTCTGAAACCATAACACTTTCGATTTCAAATATTCAAAGCATGCGCTCACATCCAGGAGCGTCATCACACCACCCTTATCGCAGCCAGTGGCATCTTATCTCTGAAGTTAGACAGGTTTGGACCTGAATGAGGGAAATATGACACCCAAGTTTAAAGTGAAGTACAGTGTTAGAGTAAGTGTACCAGTGACACATTATCTCTGCAGGTTTATGAGCTTTAGTTATAATTTAGTATGGTTATGAATGTCCAGGTGAGTCGTTCCTCTCAGCTCTGTCAGGTGTAACAGGATGTATTACAGGAGTGTGTGACTGTGTCACGTAGCATGTATTTTCTTTATGTTCCTCCAGCAATGAGAGATGTCCTGTAACATCACCTCCTATGAAGGGAAAACAACAATCAGCATCAGTGCTGCTTCTAGTGGGACTGTTCTGGCTTTGCCAGTGATTCAGTGTTTGTTAGTGACTCCTGCTGGTTATTTACCATAGTGCAGTGTTACTCTTCTGGCTCTGCCAGTTATTTAGTGTTCTTTAGTGACTCCTGCTGGTCATTTACTGTAGTGCAGTGTTTGACCATTGACTTTGTATTTCCTGTGTAACAGGAAGTTAGTCCATGCAAACTGAAAATGGTCTGTGTGCACCAGTGAAGCTGATGTGTGTTCATCTGTTGCCATCCTTCGTTCATAGCCCTTAGGAAGGCATTACCTGTAAGTTCATACATTGTGAGATGATATATCTTTGATATGGGCACATTTTCTTGACCACATTTATGTTATGATGTTTGTGAATTTAGTGATTTACTTGGGATAGCCTTTTTTGTTTTTTGTTTAATACTTACCTGCTGGTCATGCTCATATAATATGATATAAGTGTAATTTACCACTATTGTTGTTTATGTATTTTTCAGTTTCACACTGCTCATGCAAGTAAAGCATCTCAACATCACTTCATGGTCCTGAGAGTTACTGTATCGACGTGCTGGATAACTGAAGGGGGAAATTCAGTGAGGCCAGGATAATGAAAAGGTATCCCGCAATCAAGTGCTATCTGCCAGATGCTGGATCTACACAGCATTGTCATCTACGGCACCCAGGCCACCACAACGGCTGCATACCGTAAATTTCCAAATAGTAGCCCGGGCGATTATTTGCCAAAATCACTCAAGTCAACCGGCGATTATAAGGAACCTGCGTTTATTTGGAACCTGCCATTATTATGGTAATGGCAGAGCTTAACCTCTTCAGCCCGAGCGCTCCCTGTACAGGCCGCAGCGTCAGATGCGTGCGGTACATACGGTCCATGGACACGCTAGTAAGCACCAGCTAAAAGCCTCTATCAAGTATTGCCACCTAAACGAAAGACAATTAAAACCACAAGCAATAATATGGACATTTAACAAAAACGTGAAAACAGCCCACGTTCAATTGAGTGCTTTTACTACTCTCACCACTTCAAGCAAACCAGACATGTACGGTGTCGTATGAAAACAGAGATCGTACTGAAGAGGTCTAACTCGTCACTGTGCGACAAAAACTCTGAGAGTTAGACGCCAAATAGTCGCAAAAAACCTTCCCAGAATCACAAGTTCTTTCTCAAACTCTTCCTCCGAGTCATCCTCTTCTTCCTCCAACTCTACCTCCTCTCCCTCTTTAACACCTGCCATCTCTCTCTGTCTGGCCCAAGCCAGCATCTCCCTCCCTGCTGCGCAAGGTTCTCTAACTTTGAAACAATGGATGAGGTCATCCTCGCTGCCGTCAGGGGCCAGAGTGAGGCCACACAAAAACATTATAGACCCGGCGTTTATTTGGAACAGGCGGTTAATATAAAAAATATTTTGATACACTCGGCGGATAATTGTAACCGGCGGCAAATTGGAACTCGGCCCTTATTTGGAAATTTACGGTAGATCCATGGCAAGTAGAACACACATCCTCACTACAGCAGTGAGTTGCTACATCACAAAGATGGAAAATGACACGGCTGAAGCCCAGTCAGTTTCCTCCAAGTCATCCACCGTGTCAAGGGCCAGCATGGCAGCAGCTAAAGCCCAGGCTAAAGCTGAAGCCGCACAAGCTAGAGCTGCATTTGCAAAGAAAGAGATTGAAAAGGCCCGTCTAGAAGCCATACTGGTGGCTCTTGAGAAAAAAGGAGAAGCAGAATCTGCTAGGGATGAAGCAGCTGTAATGGAGGCAGCAGTAGCAAATTTAGAGCTAGCAGAAATAGAACCAAAAGAGCAACTGTTACCAACACAAAGCCCAAAAGAACATACTGAAGAGATGTCAGCATGCTGAGACAAGTACCCACGAACAGCCATATGAAGAAAAAGAAGAGGGCCACATTTTACAAACACACTCTCAACCCCAAGCATCAGATAATGAGTTAGGAGAGAAATCTCCAGCGCCAGAGTTTTGTGTTCTGCCCAGCTACCCAGAAAATATCACCTCTCAAATAAAGAGAGAACACATTCCAACTCCCAAGACCCACTTGCAACATCGCCTCTCCAATCAGACCAACATCCCAAACTACTCTGATCATTATAATGACAACAAGCCCTCTACATCACGCTACTTCAACGACAATGCTGCCTCATTCGATCTCGCCAAATATCTGGCACAAAGCCAGCTGGTGTCATAAGTGGGCTCACAAGGTTAGATGATCGGCCCAAGAATTACTTGGCTTGGAAATCATCATTTCTCAATACCATCAAAGCAAGGCGACTATTAAAGCAAGGCGACGATTAAATGCACTGAATATGACAGTGATAAACATCAAGCTGCTCTCCATCCAGGCCCAGCTCCATGGCTCACCAAGCCATCTCCTCCTCCATCACAGCATGACGGGGAGGAGCAAAACCCTCCTGACCTAGATGTCACATCAAAATGCACAGAAGTGTGTGGAAAGGGTTTCAGTGAGAAATCATGTTCCAAAATATGCCTTGTGAATGCATATCCAACCGGCAGTCACAACGAGAGCAGAAAAATGTACGCCATGACCAAAGTAAGTCATTGGCACGATTTGGGTTTTTTGACACATTTGGCATAGAAGGTGCATCATCCCCATACACGCTTAGAACATGCTCTGGACAAGCTGAAACCACAGGAAGGAGAGCAACTGGCTTTATTATAGAGTTTGCAGATGGTAAGACAAGCCTTCCGCTGCTCACTTTAATAGAGTGCAACATGGTTCTAAACAGTAGAGATGAGATACCTACCCCTGCAGCTGCTCGCAACCACCACCATCTCAAAAGAATAGCTCATGAAATACCACCACTAGACTGCAATGCTGAGATCTTGTTGCTATTGGGGAGAGACATATTGAGAGTGCATAAAGTCCGCAAGCAATGCAACAGCCCCAATGATGCCCCATATGCCCAAAAGCTGGATCTGGGCTGGGTAATAATAGGAGATGTGTGCCTTGGCAGAGCACACAGGCCAACAGAGGTAACCAGTATGAAGACAGTCATCTTAGAGAATGGCAGGCTAAGCCATTTCAGTCCATGTGAGAACCACATGAAAGTCAAGGAGAAGTTTTCCTCAAACCAACACCAACTGTTTGCCCACTCCCCAGGGAGAAGTCACTCACCCAGCACAAAAGGTGAAAGCTTGGGCCAGTCAGTTTTTTGTCAAACTAAAGATGACAATAAAGTTGCACCTTCAATGGAGGAACTATCTTTCCTCAGTATGATGGAAAAGGAGTTCTTCAAGGATTCCACAAACAGCTGGGTTGCACCACTGCCCTTTCGCAACCCACAGAGGCAACTGCCCAATAACAGGGAGTATGCCATGAGCCGCTTTAGGTCACTACACCGCACCCTAGAGAAGCGCCCAGAGATGAAGTCTCACTTCACTGAGTTCATACAGAAGATATTTGATAACCATCATGCAGAGTTGGCACCTCCTCTACAGGAAGGCAAAGAGTGCTGGTATCTCCCCTCATTTGGAGTATATCATCCCCAGAAGCCTGGGCAGATTCGTGTTGTCTTTGACTCCACAAAGTAGCCTCCAACAGAGCTAAAGTGATGGATGCCTTTCCAGTTGAGGACCAAGCCAAGGACATTCAAAACCTTGACCTTGCTGTAGATGACTTGTCTGATCAGTGCAGTCTCAGGCTGAGATGGAACATCATGTCAGACTCATTCACATTTCATGTTCCTGAAATTGAGAAACCGTACACACGTAGAGGTGTGCTTTCAACTGTGAATAGTCTCTTTGACCCCTTGGGCTTCCTGGCACCAGTAACTATCCAGGAACGACTGCTCCTCAGAGATCTCTCAGCACAAGCCAGTGAGTGGGACCTGCCCCTTCCTGAGTGTGGCGAGTGGATGAAGTGGCGAGACTCACTCCAGGATCTACAAGAACTGCATGTCCCACGCACATACTCAACCATGGCCCCCTCCAAAGCTCTACATACTGAGTTGTGCATGTTCTCAGATGCTTCAGTTAAAGCCATCTCAGCTGTCGCTTACCTCAAGGTCACTCATCACAATGGGCACACTGAAGTAGGTTTCATACTTGGCAAGGCAAGACTGGCCCCACATTCAGAACTCACAATCCCCAGACTGGAACTATGTGCTGCTGTTTTAGCTGTTGAGATGGCACAGATCATTGTTGCAGAGATAGACCTGAAACTCGACTCAGTTAGGTCGCCTTCACACCAGAGCTGTTTGGTCCGCTTTAAACGGACCAGAGTTTGTTTCCTCGGATAGTCCGCTTTGTTTGGGCAGGTGTGAAAGCTCATCCGAACTCTGGTGCGGACCAAACAAGCGAACTCTGGTCCGCCTGAAAACGTGGGTCTCGGTTCGCTTGCAAGTGAACCCTGGTTCGGTTCGTATGCAGTGTGAAGCTCACCGGACCAAACACAGGACCAAATATACGTAGTGACAGTATACGCAGTGCGTACGAATAAATTCAATGGTAAATTATGTGAACTAATTATTTTCTATGGGTTTACTAAAATCATGTATTCTGTGCTAAAATACAACGTATCTCATCTGTATTTATAATATAGCTTGATTCTGCATCTCTATTTACAGCTCATTAGTCCTTATGTGAATGTTTACTGTTGCTATGGCAACAAGTGACCGCTGACATTAGCAGTTGCTAGCTAGCTTAGCTGTCTGAACAACAATAACCCATAAATTCACAATTTGGCATATTTAAACAAAATCAAATCACAACTACCAACAGTCACAGTCCTTAAACTCTGAGCTCATATGTTGTCACATGTTAGATTGTCAAAGTTAGAAAAATAATACAATCAATCCCTGACAAGCTACGATAGCATTATGGGAACAGTTGCGTTCACTAACGTTGTAGCATTCCCTAAAATAATGTGACGAAGCATGAGGGATTTCCCCTCCTACTTTGTCCAATCGACGAGCGCCCCTTTCAACCACGTGATGCTCCTCAGAAAGTTTGGTGCACTTCAGAAATCACAGTGTGAAAGCAGAACCGAAACAAGCGATAAATGCAACAATGGCTACGTTTACATGCAGCCAATATTCGGGTTAAGGTCAATATTCCGGTTTCTGAACCATTCGGAATAACCCGTTTACATGCGTGAGCAAACAGGGTTATTCCTGTATACATGGTAATTGTAATCAATTGGGATATTCCGATCAAAACAGCGACGCACGGACAACGTCTCGACGCACGGAGACGGGATGACGACTCCCGAGCAGCCACATGAATGCATACTGATGCATTTCATGCAACACATCAGATTTTGTTACAACATGTACTGAATGGCTGCTCCACCTTAAGGCTCAGAGTAGTGTATTATCAAGGTATTAATTATTTAGGCAGAAAATGTCATTTCAGCACTACCAACATTATAATGAACACATGAACAAGCCGCACGTAGCTTGATCTTCCCTACACTGCCAGGATGATTGATACAAGCTTACTTGTGATCTGCCGCTGTCTCGCTAAACAGCCTCATAGAAATGATATTTTACCATTCTTCATATTTTAAAAAATTCGTTAAGGCAAGTCATTCAGTGCTTTTAAAGTCACGATATTAAGCTGACACGGATTATTTTGCCTGCAGTCAGACGCTGGTGCGCGTCACGGTGCGTGTCGTGGTGTTAGATACAGTCGGCTTAATAAAGTCAGTGATCAGAAGTTAGAATTACATATTCATTTAATAAAAAA